>CAUYSK010123350.1:0-90508 GCA_963575035.1 Avahi laniger
CAGCTAAAAATACATATAGCAAAAATTAGCCGGGCATGGTGGCACATGCCTGTAGTCCCAGCTACTTGGGAGGCTGAGACAGTAGGATTGCCTGAGCCCAGGAGTTTGAGGTTGCTGTGAGCTAGGCTGACGCCACGGCACTCGCCCCCGGCAAGAAAGTGAGACTCTGTCTCAAAAAAAAAAAAAAAAATAAGAAAAAGGAAAATTTATTTTAATTAATAAAATTATTTTTATTCAACCTAATATAAAAAATATTTCAACATATACTCAATATAAATAATTATTGAGATATTTTACATTTTTTTCCATACCAAACCTTTGAAATCCGTTGTGTATTTTACACTTAAACGTATCTCAATTCAGAGTAGCTACATTTCAGGTGCTCAATAGCTACATGTGACTAGTTGCTATCACATTGGATAATGCAGACTAGAGGTTTGATCAGACTTAGGTTTGAGTTTTTGTTAAGAATAGTTCTTAGGTGGTACTGTGTACTTTATATTGCATTACAACAGGAGGCAGATAACATCTGTTTCTTGTATTGTGATGTTGTGTTTGGTCAGAAGGTTCCAGTGTCCTCAGCTTGATCATTCAGTCCTCCTCTAGACAGTCACGTAATGGTTTTAGCTGCCATTGATGATTTTTGCCCAGATTCATATTTTGTTAGTGATTCAAAATAATGACTGCATAATTCTATCATTTTCTTCTATATCTAATAGCTGAACTATTCTATAAACTATTCAATAAAATTCTTTCTCTCAGTTTTTCTACTTTTTCTATTATCATTATCCTTTTTGTTATGAATTTTTATGGCCTACCATATGGTCAGTTTTCAAAAACATTTTGTGCTTGAACAGAATGTATATTCTCCAGTTATTGGGTATTGGTTCTAAATATGACCATAAAATAAAACTTGTTAATTATATCACTCAAGTTTTAAATACTCTTACTGATTTTTTGTCTGTATCTATCACTTACTGAAACAGATGAGTTAACTTTTCCCACTACAGTAATGGAATTTGTTGACTTATTCATGTAATTCTATTGATATTTTCTTTAATATTTTGGAGCTCTGATGTTAGGTACATAAAATTCAAAATTATTATGTCTTCCTGGTGAATGGGAACTTTTATCATTCTGTAGTGGCCCTCTTTACTTCAGTAATACTTTTTGTGTAAAAGTTTATCTTATTTGATGATATCTCTTACCAGTTTCTTTTGGTTTATATTGTCTGGAAAAGCTTTATTCAGCCTTTTATTTTCAGTCTGTTTTCTTATATTTTACATGTCTTTTGGCAACATATATAGCTGGATTTTAATTTTGAAAAATATAGGCTGAGAATCCTTTTCAGTATAGATTTTTAGTCCATTTACAATTATTGTTAAAAGTGATAATAGTATAGGTTTATTTATACCATCTTTTTTGGGTTTTTTTGAGATGAGGTGTTACTCTGTTGCCCAGGCTGGAGTACAGTGGTGCAGTCACAGCTCACTGCAACCTTGAACTCCTTGGCTCTAGCAATCCTCTTGCCTCAGCCTCCCAAGCAGCTAGAACTACAGGCATGCACCACTGTGCATGGCTAATTTTTTAAAAAATTTCTTTGTAGAATCAGGGTCTGGCTATGCTGCCCTGGCAGGTCTCAAACCCCTGGTCTCAAGAGATCCTCCTGCCTTGGCTTCCAAAAGTGCTGGGATTATAAGCATGAGCCACTGCACCCAGCCTATTTTCTTTTTCTTGCCCTTTAGAAGTTTTGCAAATTATACTTATTTATTGATTATTCTAAGAATATTAACATATACTTAATCTAAAATCCAAAATTAATAATATTCACCCAACTTCCTTATAGTACAAGAACTTCCAAATGCTTGAACTCTGATAATCTTCCTTAAAGGTGATTGTTATCTATTATTTAAATTTGACTTTTTATTTAATTCTGCAGATTAGACATTGCTATTATTTTGTTTATTTTTTGAGACAAGATCTCGCTCTGTCACCCCAGGTAGAGTCCAGTGGCATCATCATAGCTTACTACAACCTCAAACTCCCGGGCTCAAGTGATGATCCTGCCTCAGTCTCCCAAGTAGCTGGGACTACTGGTGCCCGCACTGATGCCCAGCTAATTTTTCTATTTTTAGTAGAGCTCTTGCTCTTGCGCAGGCTCGTCTTGAACTCCTGAGCCCAAGAGATCCTCCCATCGTGCTAGGATTACAGGCTGAGGCACCATGCCTGGCCCAGCTAAATTTTTAAAAAATGGTTTTGTAGAAATGGCATCTAGTCATATTGCCCAGGCCGGTCTTGAACTCCTGGCCTCAGGCGATCCTCCTTCCTTGACCTCTCAAGGTACTGAGATTACAGTCTTGAGCTACTGAGCCTATGAGTATTGTTTTATACAACCAAATGTTTGTTTAGACTTATTCATGTTTATAATTTGGTTTGTTAGGATTCCAACATCTCAGACCTTTCTTTCAAGTTTCCTTCTTCCTAAATTACATACTTTAGAAATTCATTCAGGTATCTGTCTTTTCTTTTTCATAGCTTCTAAAATACTTTCTTTGCCTTTGATGTTATCCAGTTTCATGACAATCTATATAGGTGGTTTTCATTTTATTTGTCCTGCTTGGGATTTGTTGGGCTCCCTTAATCTGAGAATCTGTGATTTTTATCAAGTCTGAACAATTCTTAGCATTACTTCTTCAAATATTGCCTGTTGACTATTCTCCTTGTTTTTTCTTTCTGGAACTCTAATTATATGTGCTAAACATTCTCAATTTTCCTCTTTATCTCTTAACTTTTCTTTTATATTTTCTATCTCTTTTATGTTTCCATGTTACATCTGGTTATATTCTTTAGGTCTGTCTTCCAGTTTGGACTGGTAATTTTCACTTCAGCTTCATTTACACTGAATTTTAATTTGTCCACTGAATTTCTGTTTTTAATTATTGTATGTCCAGTTTCTAGAAATTCCATTAGGTCCCTTTCCAAATCTGCCTGTTCATTGAATAGAGTAGTGTTTCTTATTCATATTTTTTAGATCCTTTTTGTTTCTTTAAATGTTATCCTGTAGCCAATAATTCTACTGTTTTGTGGGTTCTCATGTTTATTATTTCTGCTGACCCTCAGTCAGTGGTTTGCTTCATGTTTTGTGATTTTCATTGTGAATTTATGTTCACTGGTACTTTATCTCAAGATGATTTTCACATTTTAGCTAGCATTTTTAGGTGACTTATGTTAAAAAGGTTTTTTCAGGGTAAATTCATGTTGTATTTGCCTTGAATAGAAGCTAAGAAATATTTTTGGTTCATTAGGAAAAAATTGGAGAATTAATATACCAATAATAGCATAATTAAGACTCTGCCTCTTAAAAGAAAAATTTTAGAATTTGTCCTTTGCACTAGTGCATCAGAACTGACAATCTTCTTGCAACCAGATTGTTTTATGTCTTCAAAACCTGTCATTAACTTTTATGCATTGTGCAATCAGCACCAAATTAGTAGGAAAAAAATGGAGACTTTTTTCTTTTGTATTATTAACTGTTATCTTAAACTATAGGTGTCTGTGTGACTGTGAAGTATCCCTTTAAAAGTATCGCTCTATAAAATATTACTAATTTTTTTTTTTTTTTTTTTTTGAGACAGAGTCTTTTTGCCCGGGCTAGATTGAGTGCCATGCCGTCAGCCTAGCTCACAGCAACCTCACACTCCTGGGCTCAAGCAATTCTCCTGCCTCAGCCTCCCAAGTAGCTGGGACTTCAGGCATGTGCCACCATGCCTGGCTAATTTTTTATATATATATTTTTAGTTGTCCAACTAATTTCTTTCTATTTTTTTAGTAGAGACAGGGTCTTGCTCTTGGTCAGGCTGATCTCGATCTCCTGAGCTCAAACGATCCTCCTGCCTCGTCCTCCCAGAGTGCTAGGATTACAGACATGAGCCATCATGCCTGGCCAAATGTTACTAATTTTTGATTAGCAGGTACAAAGTGAACGAATTTGTGCTGTTTTTCTAATTTTGTATTTGCAGTTCACATCCTTAGCTAGAAAAGAAGAAATACATAAGATCTTGTTCATTAAATCCTTTGTTATTAAAAAGATGAAGAAGTAAACATACAAGCAGGACAGATGTCTCAGAATTCCATTTTACTTTTTTTATTCTCTAAATTCCCTAAGAATAAGAATTTACAATACAGTCTGTTCAGCAACCTCACCATATAATTCATAGTGAAAGATACATTTGATAGTAGTTTCACATTTTGTTGTAAGAAAATGGTAGGAAATTGAAGTTGTTTCACATCTTTTTAGTCCAGATGTCATCTGATCACCTCAGGTGCCTGGATTTATTTACTTCCCCACATTATTTGAGGGATATATATTTTTTATAACCATAAATAGCACACATTGTTTTACTCTGTTGGTTTCCTCACGTCCTTTCAAAGGCAAGTGGAATACATATCATGAAAAATGAAAAATAATATCCTTCTTCCATTCAGTCTCTGTGCCTCAATCTTAAGACCCAAGCAGTGTTGTGTATTTGTTTGATTTATGGCAGTAGTCAAATAATTTGTGATGTACCAGTGAGAGATGAGAAAAATATTTTGAATCACTGTTTATAAGATATGTTCATTATTGTTCTCAAATTATTTCATATGTTTATTTTTTTCTTCCCCAAAGAAAACCCAAGCTCTTTTATGGCAGGGACTATCTTCTACTTTATGTATCTCAATCCTCTTTTTGTCAAGCTTCAGGCCCATATAAATCTCCAGCTTGTCCAAAACATTTTTGTCTTGGCTACCTTGTACGATGGGATCTTTTTAGCCTCTTTCTGATGAAAACCTCACACCTTGAAATTTCTCTTACTATCATAGAAAAATTATGTACATGTGGAGAAAAGCCTAATCTAAATTGACTTGGTGGCACTTACATATTTGCGGAAGGACCCTAAGATGGCTCTCTGGATCATTCGCTTTTTGATATATCCAGATTGCTCCTTCTCCCAGTGAAAACAGATAAAGGAGACTGTACTGTAATTAGCTAATTCTGTAATTCTTGCCAAGATAGTAGGGGTTGTTCTTTGTGAACACATTGTGCCGCCAACAGCTGAGTTGGAACATGGCGTTTATTTGTGAGAGGATTTGAGTATGAACAATTTGGTTTAAAGATTAAATGGGGAAATGGATTATATTGATAAACTTGATGAAATATTAATCTTTTAAAGAAAAATTAAGTTATAGACAAGCATTTTAATTTAAAGTATTGAATATCATACTGAACAGTGTAGAAATCAAAAATTCTGTCTATATTTCATGTAGAAGAGTTTCTAGCTTTCCTCTGGCCTTTTGAGAAGTGGACAGATGTACTGGAGGCAACCTAACTTGGTGTGATGAGCAACAGATGGGAACAGAGCAGAACTAGGTGTACAATGTCAGGGAGTCCAGTTCAGTGGATATTTACTATGTACAAGGAACTTGGACGGACCCTATAGTGGGAAAGAGAGATTGAAGTGGATATAAGCATAAATAAGAAATAGTCCCCTAAATAATATAAAATGATAATATAATGGAAATAGAAATATATCAGTAAATAATAGAAAGTAGAATGAAACAAATGTTAAACACTTTCCAATAACATGCTATAGAGGAACATAGGAAAGAGCAATGAATATTGATTAGAGAGTCAGGGAAGGTGTCATTAGAATATGTATGGCCTTTAAGATGATTCTAGAAAAGAAGTAGTGTTTTGATAAATGGAAGATGATGGGAATAGGAATATAAAGACCTTATTCTGAGGGATTGGTAAATATAGGGGTACATATGGCAAAAGCACCAATGTTATGGAAGGAAAAAAAATATAAGGTCAAACCATATGGGTGTTTAATATTTACTCTATAATAACAATTAACATTTCTATAATATTTTCATGTGCATATTTGAGACTCATAACAACAGCTAATG
Source organism: Avahi laniger (assembly GCA_963575035.1). Taxonomy (NCBI): domain Eukaryota; kingdom Metazoa; phylum Chordata; class Mammalia; order Primates; family Indriidae; genus Avahi; species Avahi laniger. The sequence continues at coordinate 5,947 of CAUYSK010123350.1, forward strand.
GAGGTATTTGTTATTATCCCCAATATTTACATGGTCTGTATGATTTAGTGGAATGATCTGGGTTTGAAAACTAACTTTGTCACTTAAAAACAACATGGAGAGGCCGGGCGCGGTGGCTCACGCCTGTAATCCTAGCTCTCTGGGAGGCCGAGGTGAGCGGATTGTCTGAGCTCAGGAGCTCGAAACCAGCCTGAGCAATAGTGAGACCCCGTCTCTACTAAAAATAGAAAGAAATTAACTGGACAACTAAAAATACATAGAAAAAATTAGCTGGGCATGGTGGCGCATGCCCGTGGTCCCAGCTACTAGGGAGGCTGAGGCAGGAGGATTGCTTGAGCCCAGGAATTTGAGGTTGCTGTGAGCTAGGCTAACGCCACGGCACTCACTCTAGGGCAACAGAGTGAGACTCTGTCTCAAAAAAAAAAAAAAAAAACAAAAACAAAAGCATAGAGACATTACTTGGAGACATTATTTGGAATTACTGAGTCTCAGTTTTCTCATCTATAAAATACTGATACTATCTTCTTCAGAAAATTGTTTCAGAGCTGCTGCATAGGCTATACACCACATTATTCCAAGGGCAGTATTCACACAGACCAAGAGTTGACAATGTTTTTTCTATAATGGGCCAGACAGAAAATATTTCAGGCTTTGCCATCCATAAGCCATTAGATATCTGTCACAATAATTCAGCCTTGCTGTTACAGCACAAAAACAGCCATAGGCAATATGTAAACAAGTGGGTGTTGGCTGTATTCTAATAAAACTTCATTTACAAAAACAGATGCCCGGCCAGCTTTGCCCACAGTCGGTAGTTTTCTGACCACATAGATCAAGATGTGAATGGTGAACCCTTGAGTTGTGCAATTCTGTGGCACAGGTTATCTTAAGGAATAAATTACATGAGCTATAGTGAGTATTTATTTATAGTACAGAAATACTTCTAGCTTAGTACATGTGAATGCTCAGTGATAAAAATCTATCCACTTTTCTTTCCTTTAAAGTTATTGCCGTTGAATTCTTAGGTAAACCATTTAAACCTTTGTCCTTAACTTACTTAAGAATTCTCAGCAGGGGAATAAGAACTATCTTCTACCAAGTAAACTATAATTAGGTGTGTGAGAGTGATATAATTTGTGAATATTTTTTTGAATTCCTTAAAGTCAGGATTAACTAGAAATTATGGCCAAGACATTGTTAAACATTTCCCTTTTTATGCTGATTCCCAAATTTTATGTTACATGGGGGATGAAATATTTGTGGTTTTTCTTAGAAAAAGGTGGAAAATTCCTGGAACTGGGAACCCTCCCCATTTTTAACCTTATAAGGCAATTTCCATGGATTGCCATGGTATTTGTAAACTGTCATGGCGCAGGTGGGTATGATTTTCACTATGTTAATGAGGATAGGTCATTTGAGGATACTGTCACCTTACTTGTAAACATGCTCCAAGTACCTTCATTTGTGGCCTTGGTTATATCTCCACTTTGTGGCCTTTCTACTTCTTTCTGGTTGGTCAGTCCTTGGAGACCTCTTATTGTAGACCAAATGTCTGGTCAGTCCTTGGGAACCCCTTGACGCATCATCTGTTCTTTCTTTGAAGCCCCCCTTCTGGTCAATTTGTTCCTCCTAGTAGACAAAGCATCTCCTAACGTCATCTATTTCTCAATGGAACGCCCCATTCCATTGACAAAGCATCTGTTCCCCTTCCTCCTTGGCCCAATCTAACAAGTCCCTGCTTTAAAATCTTTTGAGTATAAACCTAGGAGTGGAATTGTTGGATCATATGGTAACCACCCAACTTTTTCACAGTGACATACATTGTGTTTTAACAGATAGTTTTGGAAGACTTTTTGTTGCCTTATTTTTAAAATGTTTACTTATTTCATTTTAAAATAAGAAAATATCCTGGAATTCCACAAATGTGTTATCATTTGGGGCTAATATTTCTAGATTTGCCTTTTAGTATTTTTCTCTTTTTATTTCTCTAAATTTGAAATATTAAATACTGATATCTTTGGCATATATGCATTGAGAAGTTAGAAAGATTCTTGTATTCTAGCAAGTGAAACATGCTATAAATAAATCATGCCACTTCTCAAACTGGTTAACACTTGAGATTCCTGAGCATTCTGAAACTTGTATGATAATAAAAACACTAGATTTTGCGTATCTCCTAGAAAATGCTTAAGTTTTCCAAGAAGAATACACTCCAGTTTTTTTCTAAAGTTAAATCTGTAGTGTATCTAGTCTATTATCAGTACCATACTTGAAAAGTAAATAATATTAAATAGGAAAAAAAGGAGACAGTACTTAAAAATAGTTAAGCTTTATTGAGTACTTACTATATGCCAGACCCAGGACTAAGTACTTTAAATATATTTTTTATTTTTATTTATTTATTTTGAGACAGAATCTCACTCTGTTGCCCGAGCTAGAGTGCGGTGGTGTCAGCCTCGCTCACAGCAACACCAAACTCCTGGGCTCAAGTGATCCTCCTGCCTCAGCCTCCCAAATAGCTGGGACTACAGGCATGCGCCACCATGCCCGGCTAATTTTTCATATATATATATTTTTAGTTGTCCAGCTAATTTCTTTCTATTTTTTTTAGTAGAGATGGGGTCTCACTCTTGCTCAAGCTGATCTGGAACTCCCGAACTCAAACAATCCTCCCGCCTCGGCCTCCCAGAGTGCTAGGATTACAGACTTGAGCCACCACACCCAGCCTAAACACATTATCTAATTTAACCCTCACAACAACCTATGTTGAGTAGGAACTCTTATTGTCTTTATTTTATAGATGAGAAAGTTAAGGCACACGGACAGGTTAAATGAGTTGCCTATGGTCACACAAGTAACAAGTAGTAGGTTTGTATTTAATTCAGAACATTTTTATCTACAAGCATATTTTAGTTACTGCATGTTGGAACTGACGAAGATAACATAGATCTTTATTTGTCTCTTTTGGAGTTTACAATGAAGATGAGCCCAAGACCCTTAATATTACTGTTGGAAAATACAGCTAATAAAAGATAATTGGACTTTCATTATGGAGATTTGAAGGCTACTTATTCTTATATACAAGCTTTAAGTAGTGTAAGCTTTAAATATAGATCACAAATTGAATACTTTCTTGGTATTTTGGGTACTGGCAACCCATATATGAGCCAATGATAATTAGATCACCTAGATCCTGGGTAAAATTTACTACTGACACAACCTCCTTTTTGTTGTTAATTATTTTGTAGTGCTTCTCTCCTACTTCCTTGAAACTTTCTTGCTTTCTGGAAAAAGTCTCTTTAGGTTAAGTTCCAAACCTTGTCTCTAAAAAAAAAATAAATTGATGAATAAATATATTGTTTTCTCTTTAAATCTTTATCAAATAAGATGATGAAATCCAATACTATCATTATTGTTATGGTTGTTGATCTCTGCCTCCCAGTTTTCCATAGCCATACTTCTGAGTACATATTTTTTCTTACATATGTGAGAGATAATATAACACAGTGGTAAAGGGCATGGATTTTAGTTTCAGAGAGACCTGGAATTGATCCTGCCTCCCCTTACTAATTACGTGACCTTGGACAAGATGCTAAACCTCTCAAAGCAAAAGTTTCCCCTCAGGAAAATGTGGTTTGATAATAGTATTACTTCACAGAATTGCTGGGAGGATTAAAGAAGATAATACATATGATGTGCTAACCTAAGTACAGGACTCATTAATGGTCAATAAATGTGTTTTTTTTCTGTTTCAAATTACTTGGGATTCAATGGTAAAAGACATGATCAAAGCCCTAAAGGAATGTGCTTATTAGACTACAAATATGTAGTCTGCAAATATATAAAATATGTACTTATGTACATAAATTACTTTAAAACACTGACAGATTATATAAATAAGTTAAAATGAATACGATAGAGACTGAATACACATCAGTGGCTATTATTTCATCGTAGTGTTCAAATTGTACTAGAAGTTCAACAGAATTATTATCTATGTTTTGTTATCTCACTTAGATATATAAAAAAATATTTAAAAATGTATTTAAAGTATATCATGAATAAAGGGAATTACTTGTCGGAGTGAGTCATAATTAAGGGTTATATAGTAGCAATGGTCCTACTAATTTTAGATAAATAGACTACCACGTTGTATCTGGTAAACCATGAAGACTGAATAGATACCAAATTCTGTGTTATAATCAAATAAAACATAATCTGAAACATTTAATGGTGTGCTTAATTCTAATTGAATGATGTTTAAAGTATAATTGCTAAAGTAGTTTATATAAGTGATTGTATTATATATAATTAATATTATGGACCTTCATCTAAATTTTGCATTTTTATGATCGTATGGAGAGGAGGAAAGAATTCACTAGAAAAAGAAGAAAACTGTTTCATTTCAATATGAAGATTCCTACATTAAAGCCCCTCTTCCCCTCTGTGCCACTCAGAGACCAGAACAAGCATACATTTTTTGATATAGATATACATACCTTGGGTATTTGATTTAATTTAGGTTAGGGCAGGGTAGGTACTTGCCCAGTGTGATAGAAATGATTCCCTTCATTCAGGAGCAAATACCGGGTAGCAAGGGCCTTGGGAAACTAGTAGAAGAGATGGAAATAGAATAGTAACTAAAGCTTTTTTCAGCAATGAAGGGAAATTATTTCGAGACTCTAAGGAATGCAGGAAAGGGTTTTCCTGGGTTTACAACTCCATTATTCTTCGCTCAAGGCAGGAGGAGCGTGGGCTGAAAATGTGAAAACTGTCCTTTCCCAAATTTCTTCCTTATCCTGTCTAAAATGACACTAGTTATTTAACAGTTATAGTCCTTTAACCAACTAGCTGTTCTAATAACTAACTGAGATACATCAAGGTAATGAGATTTGGAAAGGAGAGCAAGGAAAATTAAGAGATCATTTTAAAGCACAAGTTGTTGAAGGCAAGGCTTTATGTGGGAGTTGAGGTGGCAGCTTCAGGAAAGTATTTGGCAGGAAGAAGACAGAGCAGATAGAGATGAGGATTACCAAAAAGAGAGATGGAAAGAAAGATATAATAAAGGAATTAGACAAGAGGCGCTGAAACGTACTGAATGAGATAAATAAGTATGTGAATAGGAGCAGGCATGATAAAACATGAGCAGCAGTGTGGGTTGTTTAATTAGAAGTAAAGTTGCTAAGTCTTATTTTTTCAGAGAGTCCCAAATATCTCTTTCTTTCTCCAGAGCCAGAGGGATTATGTGCCTGCTTCTGATTCTGTTGTGAGTTTTGCTGATAATTACAGTTAGAACAACCTCTAGGTGTTTGCTATATTGTTAGCTGGTAAGAAGAATGCCAAAGGTGGAACCAGTTTCTATCCCCTTCTATTCTGGCCTTACACTAGGATTAAGTATTTACTAAAAATAGAATGTGTTCATATTTCTACAGATATAGCTCATAGGCATTTGTAAACTTGCTCTTTGATTAATTTATGTTTTAAGCACTAGCTGGCCATGAATAGAAACTGAGAAGACTTCATGCATTCTCCTGCCCCACCCCCCAAAAAAGAAAATGGGAAGTTTGGATTTAATAGGTGGTTCTTTTCTGAAATACAATGTTCCATTTTTTTATCCCCCTGTGGGGAAATTCTGTTATAGCAAACGTAAGTTTAAGCCTCTGGTTGATAATTAAAACTGTGGTATCTGTTAGGTCTACTTATACTGCCAGTCATTGCTGCTGGAGAGAATAGATTATAATTGATCCTGTTGTTCAGAGTCTGTGACACTGAAAGCTGCCAAAGTCAGTTGCCCCACTCTCTCCTCCTTTGTCCCTTAGAAAATAGGCAGCAAAATGTTGAAAAGAATATATCAGGAGAGCTGACTTCTGATTATTATTGCACTTCTTGTTTGACCTGGGGCAAACACTTCTGAGCCTAAGTTGTTCTAATTTTCCAATGAGAATAGTAATATCTATTTTACCCATGTAGAAGCATTATTGTGAGGATAAGATAACATAGTATATATGAACAATTTTTAAACTTAAAGGAAAACTATAAAAATAAGGTCTTATCTTCATTTCTTCACCTAAAATGAATTATATCTAGTTTAAGAGAAACTGAAATGGAAATATTCCTGCCATGTAAGCATTTGTGATAAGTTGTTCAAGGAATGGAATGGGCAGGAAAGGAACTGTGGAAGTAATGGGAAAATAATCACGTGGGTATTTGCATGAAAGACAGACTTACTTGAAATTCCAGGCACAGGAATGGTTTCTCGGATTGCAATTATGCTTTTTTCTGACAAATTTAGGTGAAAGGGCAAAGACCTCATTTAAAGATTAGTTATGTTTTATCTCAAAATACAACACTAATGAATATAGGAGAATGGTTCTTATGCATCTATAGTAATTCTTTAAAATTTGAAAATAACATTGCTAGCTGCTATCTGGATCACCTATTGTTTAGTTCTTTTTCCTACCCTTAGGAAATTGTTTCTTTGTACACTCTTTTGTTATTGTAAAGCATCTGCAAAGTTAATCATTGATTAAATTACACGTAGACAAGGTGTGAGATTTAATTTTCGTAATCTATTAATTTTCAAATTAATAGACTATCCCAAAATATACTGATGTAAGGGATATAACTCATGTTTCTGAAACATGAGTTATAGTTGGGGAAAGGGTTTGAAAGAAGATGAGCACAAAGATAAAAATCTCAATCCAAGGTAGAAAATGTATTTAATAATTAGTCAACAAATTTATTTATACATAATTTAAAACTATTTCCCTATGGGAAAAAACTGTAGGTTGTCCTAAATATAGTAGTCTTAATCTGAATGATTTACATCAAACCAACACTCTGGGCTCAGATCCTATCTGAAAAGTTGCCAATCAACTGCTACATGCTGCAGAATAAACCTTTTATTTTTATAATCTCATGTACTCAAAAACTCATTGAGTCATATATTTTATGGAAAAAACCTCATATCACTGAGTTTTCTTCAATATAGTTATTAATAGTTACTTTAATGGAACCAAATCATTTTAAAAAGAAATTTAAAAATTTTTTCAGTTATAAAATATTTATTCTATTTTTCTTAATGAATTTAGTTTGCCTTAGCTGCTAGTAAATGCTGTTTTATGTAAGTGCCAGTGTTTGCTTCTTTGTGTTTTGCCTTGCATTGTGTAATTATGGAGAGAAGAAATTCATTTAAAATAACTAAGCATGCAGAGCTTGGTAGCACACATCCAGCTATTCAGGAGGCTGAGACAGGAGGATTATTTGAGCCCAGGAGTTCAAGACCAGCCTGGGATACATAGTGAGATACTGTCTCAAACAAAAACAAAAACAAAAAACTAAGCATATTTTAATTCAGAAAAAAGTTGACAGTTTAGAAAGTTTTGTGTTAACATTGCTATTTCTTCAGTAATCAATGAAATGAAAATGTGTTTCTGCCTTATTGTATATAATTTATAGTACATTTTTATATTTAAGATAGAAATGTTGAAATTTTAGTGGTCTCCAACATTTTCCCCAAGTTTATTCAGAGCAAATGAAAACTGCTTTGGTGTTTTATAACAGAAATTTAGCCGGCTGTCCAGCTGTTGAATTTAAAAATAGCTACAGATATCTACAGCAATAAAGGGTTTACTCAGGTTGTTATGGCAACTAAAATTCAGCAGAACCTCAAAGATAAGCTATGTTGAAAGACGAAGTACATTAAATATACATTTAATCCAATTATACAATAAAAGTTATTGCAAGAGAGAAATTAGTTTTGACTTGTTAATGTAATTTACTATTCTTAATATATAAAGATTTTGTTACTACCTTAATCTGTATGGGTTTTACATTCCTTTCTTTTTTTGAAAGAGATGGGATTTCATTATCACCCAGACAGGAGTACAGTGGCATGGTCATAGCTCACTACAGCCTCGAACTTCTGGGCTCAAGTGATCCTCCTGCCTCAGCCTCCCAAGTAACTGGGATTATAGGTGCAAGCCACCACACTGGGCTTATATACTTTTAAGAAGATTTTCTTGTAGTACTGATGGATTGTGCTGATCCATTTAAAATCTCTTTCGTGGTCTTCTTTGTAAGAGATGCATACTTATTTAAATCTGTTGGCTAGGGTTGAGGGTATGTTTTTGAGTACATGGACTATGGCAAAGCCTGTGTTGGGCCTTAAGTCCATGATCTTACACTATTGTTTTATCCAACTGAACTAACCAGTTATAATTGTTTAAGGCCATTTAAATAAGTAGATGTGTTGAGATATTCTGTTACACAGTGCGTCTGGAAGTGGAACACTAGAATCTATAGATTTTAAAATAATTTTCATTTTTATTCAGTGCAATACATGTACAACTTTTTTGTAAAGCAAAATAATATACCGTAAAGCTTATTATAAAAAGAGTAACCTCTTATTCTATTCTTTTTTATCCCCAAGTCCTCCTTGGAGCAACTATTTTTATAATTTTTTCCTTTACATTGAGACAGCAAAGAAGGCAACTATTTTTAATTCTTTAAATTAGTTCTTCTGGGATTTATCTCTGTCTCTAAAGAATGTTTTTGTTAGTGGTATGTGGTAGCTCACACCTGTAATCCCAGCACTTTCAGAGGCTGAAGTAGGGGGATCACCTGAGCCCAGGAGTTCCTGGGCAACATAGCGAGATCCAGTCTCTACAAAAAAATAGAAAAATTAGCCAGGCGTGGTGGCGTATGCCTGTAGTCCCAGCTACTCAGGAGGCTGAGTCAGGAGGATCGTTTTAGCCTGGGAGTTCGAGGCCACAGTGACCTATGATTGCCCCATGGCACTCCAGCCTGGGTGATAGAGTGAGACAGTCTCTAAAAAAAGAAAACAAAAAAGTGAATATTTCTATTGTTTCTTGCTTTTTCAATTATAGACATTACTCTTTGTTTCCTATTCTGGAATATAAAGATTTAACAATCTTACACAACTCCTGCAACCACTTACCTTCCCCTGACACATTCCCAATATAATCATAACATGACTTTGGGCAAAATAATGTTTACGTTGTTCAAATTACGTAAATTCTGTTCACAGCTGAACGATCATATACTGTGTTTACATTTTCTTTCTTGTACAACCTTTTGTTTTTCCTGGAGTTAATAATTATCTATTAATATTTTTCATTTGCTTAGTTTTCTGTGTATCTGTGTCTTTTCTGAACTCTGCAATGGAACTGTAAAGCCACCCTCAGTATAGTTGAAAATGGTTAGATAACCATCTTTTTTTGTTGTTTTTTAAAACTTTTATCCAAGAGCCTTGAATTTACCTGTTCCAATCTGGATTGTATGCTCTCTAGACCTCTTTTTTTTTTTTTTTCCAAAGCATGAAAATGGGCTTTATTGAGGAGAGAAGATAGGATTATAGGGCAAGAGCAAGGTATAGGTTTACAGAGCATGGTACATATGCCACAGATGATGACCGGCCCACTGTTGCAGCAAAGTGAGAGCCAAAGGAAGGGTGCAAAAAGAGCTCTCTAGACTTCTTATACAGCTGCCATTCTGGAGCTCTATCATCATTCTCAGAGTTCCTGTTGCTTCTTTCCTTTATTAGTACCTCAGTTGCCTGGTTCTCATGTCTTTCTCTTTCTGGGTTTCCTCCCTCATTTTGCTAGTGCACATCCTTTAATAGTCTTCTTATAAAAGATTCATGGGAGTTAATTTTCTTTTGAGACTTTGTTAACCTGAAATGTCTTTATTCTACTCCCCCACTTGATTGATAGTTTGGTTGAATATAGAATTTTACGTTAGGAAATTATTTTCCTACAGAATTTTGAAAACATCCATCTAAGTTTCCATTGTTATTATTGAAAAAGATGATAGCATTCTGATTCCTGATCCTGTTTGTATGTGACTTGTTTTTTTTTTCTGAAAGCTTTAGACTTTTCTCTTTAGCCAGTATTTTGGGAACTGAACAGGGGAAGACAGCTATTTGTATGTAATTTTTCACATAGTAGCCTTATTTTCAGTAAGGTTTACCTCTACCCTTTGCTGTATCTTATGTCTTTGAATATAGAGCTATTCCGATTCATTTTAATCAGAAAACAAGCCTTTCCTCTTCCTGCCAGTGTGAAGGAGGAACAATTGTTTGGCTACATGGGGGTTGGAAGAAGGATGTCTTAACTATTTCTTTCATGTATATAATTTCAATGAACTGCAATGTTTCTAGCATTTCTCCTTTCTCCTGCTGTTTGAGATAACTGGTGTCTCCAATTCCTTAGATTTCTGGAATTCTTTGATGAGAACCAGCTAGATTCTGTTGTGCTAAATGAATGTGACTACTCCTTTATCCCCTTCCTTGTTTCCAAAAATTTGTTAATCTTTGTTGTCCACTGTGATCTCTTCCATGTCTTTCTATTATTTTAATTTCACGTTTCAGGAGGTTTCTGAGATAAGTGCATGTGTACAATTTGCTATTTTAAACCAGAAGTCCCGAAAGGTCAATATTATTGCCAATGCTTTTATTCTCTCTGTGATAGGCAACTCTCTATCTTTCAAGGTAGTCCATTTCCTCTTTAGACAGCACTATTTTTTTAGTGTCTAGTTATCTTGGACAAAAGTCTTTGTAGGACTATTGATCCTAATTCTACACCGTAGAGTGTTCCAAATAAATCTATCTTCTACAGGATAGCCTTTTGTAGATTCGAAGACAATTACCGGAACTTTATTATCTCTTCTTTTCTAGAGTAAATGTAACTTAGTTCCTCTATTTGCTTCGCAGAAAATATGTTTTAAATTTCTTCTCTATCCTGGTCACTCACTCCTGGACTGTTTTTAAAAGAATGATACCCAGAATTGAAAGCAATATTCCAGATAGGCTCTAACCAGCACAGACTAGAACAAATTATTGTCATCTTCTTCAATTGTTGTTGTTTTATTTGTAATGGGATAAAAAATAAATAAACCCAGAATAGTGATTTTATTTTGTTTTGTTTTTATCTATCTATTTATTTATTTATTTATTTGAGACAGAGTCTTGCTCTGTTGCCCAGGCTAGAGTGCTGTGGCGTCAGGCTAGCTCACAGCAACCTCAAACTCCTGGGTTCAAGAGATCCTTCTGCCTCAGCCTCCCAAGTAGCTGGGACTACAGGCATGCGCTACCGTGCCTGGCTAATTTATATATATATATATATATTTTTAGTTGTCCAGATCATTTCTTTCTATTTTTTAGTAGAGACAGTCTCGCTCTTGCTCAGGCTGGTCTCGAACTCCTGACCTTAAGCAATCCGCCTGCCTCGGCCTCCCAGAGTGCTAGGATTACAGGCGTGAGCCACCGGGCCTGGCCTTGTTTTGTTTTTAAATTAGAACAATTGGTACTCTTTAAAAAAAAATAATCTGGGGAGTAGGTTGAGAATTAAGTTGTTCTGCATAATAAGGTAACAGGAATTTTTAAACTTCAATTTAGAAATAATTTTAGATTCACATAGAAGTTACAAAAATAGTACAGAGTATTTATATATACCCTTCACCTAGCTTCCCCCAATGACATTTTATATAACCATAGTATAAGTATCAAAACCAGAAAACTGACATTGTTATAATACTATTTATTAACTGCAGAACTTATTTGGATTTCACTAAGACTTACATGCAATGTTTTTTTTAAAAGAATTTTTTTTGTGTATATTGTTCTGTGGAATTTTATCATATGTATAAATTCAAGTAACCATAACCACAATTGGGATACAGAATTCCCAAAAAAATTCCTATGTGCTATCCCTTTATAGCGACGTCCTGGCTGGCCACAGTGGCTCATGCCTGTAATCCTAGCGCTTCGGGAGGCAGAGGCAGGAGGATCACTTGAGGCCAGGAATTCAAGATCAGCCTGAGCAACCTAGCAAGACCTTGCTCCACAAAATACTTTTTTTTAAAAATTAGCTGACTGGAAGATAAAGGGATTTAAAAAAAAATTTAGCCAGGTGTGGTGGTGCACGCCTGTAGACCCAGCTACTCAAGAGACTGAGGCGAGAGGATTGCTTGAGCCCAGGAGTTTGAGGTTGCAGTGAACCCTGATGATGCCACTCTACTCTAGCCCCAGCAATAGAGCAAGACCCTGCCTCACACAAACAAACAAATAACTCATTCACTCACTCACATCCTAATCTTGACCCCTGGCAACCACTCATCTGTTCTTCATTGCTTAATGCATAGGGTTCTAATTTTCGCACATCCTCATCAATGCTTGTTATGTTCTGTTTTTATGATGGTAGCCATCCTAATGGATATAAGGTGGTACTTCATTGTAGTTTTCATTTGCATTTCCCCTAATAATTAGTGATATTGAACATTTTTTCATGTGCTTAATGGGCCATTTGTATATCTTCTTTGGAAAAATGTCCATTCAAGCCCTTTGTCCAATATTGAATCGGTTGTTTGATTTTTATGTTGTTGAGCTTTAGGAGTTCTCTGTATATTCTGGATATTAATTCCTTATCAAATATATAATTCTGTCTGTTGACAGTGTCTTTTGATGAACCGCATTTTTAACTTGTCATAAAGTTGAATTGTCTATTTTTTCTTTTGTTGCCTATGCCTTTGGTGTCATGTCCAAGAGAGCATTGCCAAATTCAGTGTCATGAAGTTTGCCCTATGTTTTCTTCTAAGAACTTTGTAGTAGTATGTCATACATTTAGATCATAGATCTATCTTGAGTTAATGGTTGTATATAATATTAGGTAAAGGTCCAACTTTATTCTTTTGCATGTGGATATCTAGTTTTCCCAGTTCCATTCATTGAAAAGACTGTCTTTTCCTCTATTGAATGGTATTGAAATCCTTGTCAAAAATCATTTTACCATGTATGCACGGGTGTATTTCTTGGCTCTCTATTGTATTTCATTGGTCTGTATGTCTGTCTTTATGCCAGTACATTGTGCTTTGATTATTGTAGCTTTGCAGTAACTTTTGAAATCAGAAAATGTGAATCCTCTGACTTCATTCTTCCTTTTCAGGATTGTTTTGGCTATTCAGGTTTCCTCGAAATCCAATAGAAATACTAAGATGAGCTTGCAATTTCTGCAAAAACTGTTATTAGGATCTTGATGGAGATCACATTAATTCAATATGTCACTTTGGATAGTATTGGCATCTTAATAGTATTAACTATTTCAATTCATAAATATAGAATGTCTTTCCATTTCTTTACGTCCTCTTTAATTTCTTTCAGAAATTTTTAGTAGTTTTCATTGTGTAAGTGTTTCACCTACTTGGTTAATTCTTAAGTATTTTATTCTTTTTGATGCTATTATAAATGGAATTGTTCTGTTAATTTCCTTTTCAGATTATTCATTGTTAGTGAATAGAAATGCAACTGATTTTTGTATGTTGACTTTGTATCCTACCACTTTGCTTAATTTGTTTATTAGTTTTAACAGGTAGTGAGGGGTGTATGTGTGTGTAATTTTTAGGATTTTCTTCATGTAAGATCATATTATCTGCAGATAATTTCACTTTTTCCTTTCCAATTTGGATGCCTTTTATTTACTTTTCTTGCCTAATTGCTTTGGCAAGGACTTCAGCACTCTGTAGACTAGAAATGAAGAAGTGGGCATCCTTGCCTTGTTCTTGATCTTAGAGGAAAAGCTTTTAGTCTTTTATCATTGAGTATGATGTTCGTTGTGGGTTTTTCATATATGACTTTTATTATGGTGAGGTAGTTTCTTTCTATTTCTATTCCTAGTTTGTTGAGTGTTGTTGAGTGTTTTTATCATTACAGGGTTTTAAATTTAAATTTTGTAAAATGCTTTTTTTTTTTTAAATTAGAGACGAGATATCACTATGTTGCTCAGGCTGGTCTTGAACTTTTGGCTTCAAGCAACCCTCCTACCTCAGCCTCTCAAAATTCCGGGATTAGAGGCGTAAGCTACCAGGCCTGGCCTCAAATGCTTTTTCTACATCAATTGAGAAGATCATGTGCGTTTTTTTCCTTCATTCTGTTAATGTGATTTTCATGTGTTGAATTATCCTTACATTCCAGGAATAAATCCCACTTGATCATAGTGTATAATTCTTTTAAAATGCTGCTGAATTCTGTTTGCTAGTATTTTGTTTTACAGTTCATGATTTTCAACGAAATGGGATAAGTTATTTAAAATGGTATACCATGAGGTCACAGGGAAAATTGCTGCCCCCCAAATTGGAGATACCAACAGGTAAATACAGAGATTCGCAACTTACTAGAGCAGAAACCCATGAGTAGCAACCTCTGCAGTCTTTGTGATTTTTACCTCCAAGACCTCTATCAAGTCATCACAGTGAATATGAGAGAAAAATCCCCTCATGCTTCTTGCAAGGAGAGGGGTAAAGGAACCATGTTGAAATACTCCAGAGTACTGTGTCCTTCTTAACAAGGTCTTCTCTAAGGAGAAAATAGTTAACCAGAGCCTAACTGACCTGGAGAAAGGGAAATACCCATCTCCAGCCCACTCTAGCCATCTTGTCCCAGCTAAGCAGTAAGGAGTAAGGGAAGACTGAGAAGCATATGTAAAGTTCAGTCCAAAGATACAGGCTCACTAAAAGACTGAGACCTAATCACAGGACTGTAGAATGCTTCCCCTCCCTCCATACCTTACCACCACATTACTAAAGACCCGTTTACAGCAGTTCTTTCTACCTAATACCTCATGTCTGGCTATCAAGGAAAAATTACGAGACATACTAAAGGCAAAAAACACAGTTTGAAGAGAAAGAGCAAACATCAGATAAGGCAGGCATGTTGGAAGTATCAGACTAGAAATTTTTAAAAACTGTGATGAATACACTAAGGGATCTAGTGGATAAAGTAGACAGCATCCAAGAACAGATGGTCAGTATATGCAGAGAGATGGAAATTCTACAAAAAAAAAAAGTGCTAGAGATCAAAAACATTGTAACAGAAATGAAGAATGCCTGTGATGAGTTTATTAGTAGACTGGACATGGCTGAGGAAAGAATCTCTGAGCTTGAGGATATACAATAGAAACTTCTAAAACTGAAAAAGCAAAGATAAAAAAGACTGAAAAGTCAGAACAGATTAACTAAGAGTGTGAGACAACTACAAAAGTTAAAATATGCATAATATGAATACCAGGAGGACAAGAAAGACAAAAAGGAACAAAGAAATATTTGAAAAAAATGACTGAGAATTTCCTCAAATTAATACCAGACATCAAACTCATACTACCAGTGAAGTGGTATAGTGTTATTTGAAAGTGCATGCACTTGGATTAGTTGTAAATATAATTTACAATTAATTTACATTTGTGAATGTATATTTACATTTTATATTTACTCTTGGACAAACCACTAAAAAAACTCCAGGGCAGCAACTAAAAAAACTATAACTGATATCCTACAGAAAGGGGAAAAATGGAATTATATAAAATGCTTTACAGGCGTGGTGGCACATGTCTATAATCCTAGCACTTTGGTAGGCTGAGGCAGCAGGATTGCTTGAGGCCAGTAGTTTAAGACCAGCATGGGCAACATAGTGAGATTCTGTCTCTACAAAAAATAGAAAAATTAGCCGGGCATAGTGGTACACCTATAGTCCCAGCTACTCAGGATGCTGAGGCAGGAGGATCGCTTAAACCCAGGAGTTCGAGGTTGCTGTGAGCTAGGCTAACACCATGGCACTCTAGTCCAGGGAACAGAGCAAGACCCTGTCTCAAAAAAAAAAAAAACAACTTAATTAAAATGGTATGCCACTGCATGTTATGATCTTCTGGAATAACGTTAAAATGTGAACAATGAATTAGTCTTTGTTTCCCAATTGGAGCTACAACTATCTCAAAATTATGGCTGTTGTCTTTTGTTCAACAATGTACAGCTCTAGGATGATGCTATGTCAAGATAATGAATACAAACCAGGAAAAAAAATGAGGCGGGAGGATCACTTGAGCCCAAGAGTTTGTGACCAGCCTGGGCAACATAGTGAGACCCTATCTCTAAGAATGAAGGAATGAATGAATGAATAAATAAATAAATAATAAACAAAATAAAGATGATGAATACAATTGAGAGAAACAGGTTTGCTAGATAAAGCAATTGATTTTTCTGAGGTGTTTTCTCTGATATCAACCAGTTGTTCAATTCTCCAACACCAACTGAGCATCCAACAATTAAATTCAATTCTGACACTGTCTAACTGGAGTGTCACATCCCACAAGTTAAAGAATGCAGTCCCATAAAACTGTCCCAACTTCAGACATCAGTTGCCAGTCTCCAGGGGTGGAGGAGGGAGCATTTGTACTACCAAATTACTGGGTATAAATTGGGGGTTCCAGTCAGGTGAGGAGACTCACGCCTATAATCCCAGCACTTTGGGAGGCTGAGGCAGGGGGATTGCTTGAGGCCAAGAGTTTGAGGCCAGCCTGGGCAACATAGCAAGACCCCATCTCTAAAAAAAAAAAATTAAAAATTAGCTAGTCATGGTGCCCCATACCTTTACATTTCCCTTAGTTCCTCAAAATCTTTTTCAGAAAGCATTGTAGAAGACATGAGTTTCTGGTCCTATGTTTCATCTACTTTCATGTCACTAGGAAGGCTCATTCTTAGGCGATTGTGTCCCACAGAGAGGAGGGAAATTTAAATCAAAAAGGACCAATGCCAAATTGTAGGCAAATAATAAAAACTCAAAAACAATGAAAAAGTCTAGACTGCAATTACAGGCATACAGTAGTTTATTCTGAAACAATTTTTTCTCCCCAGTTTCTCATTTATACACCAAGGATAAATCATAGAAGGAAAAATGTATTTGTAAAATAAATCTTGGTTTTATTATACTTGGTTAGATTATTTGTATAAAGTGCAGCAAGAATAGTTATTAATCATAGAAGCTTTTGTTTAAGTTGGCTTTGTTGGAACTTTTTCCTAGGGAATCTAAGATTAGACTTTTAAAAAGCCTCTCGAAGCTAGCCAAGGATTTGTCAGACTGTCTGCAATACCTATATGAATTAGGCAAATTCCTCTTTTCTTGAGGTCCCAAGATAACCTAAGGTTCCCGAACCTGTTGGAAAGTGACATTCTTTACCTACCACAGATCGAAATCTTATAAAGGACAAAGTACCAGGCTGATCTTTCCACAGGCTTTTTATTGGCTCTCTAAAATCAGCCTTAATTCCTCAAAGCAGTCTGAAAATACGCTACTCCAGTCAAAGCCTGGATAAAATAACCAGTGTATCCGATTGTGTCCTGTTATAAAAGAAAGGAGATTTTTATTGAATTTATGTAAATAACTATATTGCCATAAATTAAAAATACTTCCAAATAGTTTCCAAATTCTGGAGAAATCGAGTAGAGAGATAAATAAATACTTCAAATTTTGCTTACAAAAATATACTTTATCTAATTTGCTGTAAGCTATAAATAGCTGAAAAGTAGGGAGAAAAAAAGTTTTCCCGACTTCTGTTTTTTTTTTTTTTTTCTTTCCATTGGCAACTGAATCTGACTTCTGGAAAACAAAAAGAATCAGCAATGTTTCTAGCAAAAAAGTCGTAAAAAATTATTTCAGTTCTCTGTGAGTTCAGGCCATGTAATTAATTTTGTTCTGCTTGAGGTCGGGTTAGCAATCCTCATACATGCATCAGTTTTTTAATTAAAGTCTTGGAAGTTTTCTTAGTTCAAATGGTATGATCTCCAAAGTTATTAGAAACCGATATTGAAGAGTACTTGTCAGCATCTTTTCTGTGCATTTTCTTAAAGAAGCAAATCTTGGACTGTAGCCGATCATAAACCACCTTTTTGAGAAGAATCAAAGTAAAAGAGTAATTGTCTGTGGATGATAAAAAGTCTTAAAATAGTCATGGTTAAAGATGCAATTGACAGGGAAATTTGGTTATTTCCATGGTATACAACAGTTTCACATACTAGTCATAATTACTACAGATAACATGTACCAAGACATATCAGAATTTTACAAATCTCATACAATTTTGGAACAAATATTAAAAACATGTTTATACAAATATAACCCAAAGAAAGTTAAATACCATTTCATATTTGACAATGTTTCCTCTATGGTTTTAGTATACCAAATAAGCCTAATATGTCTCTCTTGGACTTTTAATCCCTCTAATACTCAAAAAGCTAGTTGGAGGTCAAAGACAGTGAATTTAGAATTTTGATTTTGGAAAGTTTGTCAAATATCAAAGGTTAAAAACACTTGTTATCACAAAACAAGATCCCAGGTCACCGAAAATGGTAGTCATTCATCTAGTCAAAGCAAAAATCTTTATTCTTTGCTAAAGAGTAGATGCAGTTTCCCAAATAATCATAAGATTTAATAAAAACATCAGGAAGCAAACAAAACCCGTCCGTCTCTCCCATTTTTTTTTTTTGCCATTTACCCAAAAGATGAAAAAATCTTTTATTATGTCTGTTAATAGCACATGAAAATCTCGTTCAAAGGAAAAAATCAAATTTTACCTTTGCATTAGTGTATCATTAATGCTAAAAGCTAATTTTAATAAAACCTTATAAATAAATCCATCCAATTTTAATTAGTTTGACCATAGCATAAGATTTTTATAAACCTTTTCTAACATTTTATAATTTTTTACCATTTTCTTTCTTTTCCAACTTTCTATATCCATTCAGTTTTATCTATCATTCTTTTTATTTGTTTAATTAATTAATTACTTTTTTAGAGACAGGGTATCACTCTGTTACCCAGGCTGGAGTTCAGTGGCACAATCATAGCTCACTGCATCCTCAAACTCCTGAGCCCAAGCAATTTTCCTACCTCAGCCTCCCACATAACTGGGACTACAGGTGTGCACCACCATGCCTGGCATATTTCTTTAACTTAAAGCAATCCTAAAATCTCTAAACTGGACCAAATTGTCTTCCCTTTAATAAAAGCCACATTCCTATGTTTCCTTATAAGATTTTTAACCAAAAAATCCCTAACCCCATATCCTATATTTTTAAATACTTTTGTATATAGAAATTTTTATCTCTAGTAGTTTTATTTTATTTTTATTTTTTCCTTACTCTGTTTTAAGTTTTACTATATATTTAAAAGACAAGCATTGTTAAAACTATGCTTGATAAGTTTTCTGACAAAGAAAACGTGTCAAATGTTTTAAATTACATAATAAATACCACTTTTCCTCGTTTTTCAATCCCCTATACATTTATAACTAAAATTAAGAGAGTTGTTAATGTTTTGACAAAAATTTTTTTTTTATTTCAGGATATTATGAGGGTACAAACATTATGGTTACATTTTATGTCTTTGCCTCACCCAAACGAGGGTTAGAGGCATGCCCTTCCCCTCTACAATGCTCACCTTGTCCTTTAGTTGCAAGTTTACTCCCCCCTATCCCCCTAATCCCTGGAGAGTATTACTGCCATGTGAGCACACTAGTGTTCATCAGTTAGTACCAATTTGATGATGAGTACAAGTTGAGCCCGTTCTTCTGATCTTGTGATACCTCACTTTGGATAATGGGCTTTAGTTTAATCCAGGAAAATGTAAGAGATGCTAGATCACTGTTGTTTCTTATGATTGAGTAATATTCCATTGTGTACATATACCAAACTTTAATAGTCCACTCATGAATTGATGGACATTTGGGTTGTTTCCACATCTTTTCAATAGTGAATTATGCTTCCATAAACATTCGGGTGCAGATGTCTCTATTATACCATATCTTTTGCTCTTTTGGGTAGATGCCTAAGAGTGCTATTGCTGGATTGAATGGTGTTTCTATTTTTAGCTCTTTGAGGTATCTCCAAATTCTTTTCCACAGAGGTTGCACTGCTGGTGGTTTCTTCTGAGTAACACACTAGATTCAGACTTGGCTGGCCTTCAGGCAATGAGGAGTGGATATTTCCCTCACAGCTGTTATTTCTGAAGACAAAACATTGTCAGTCTTAAGAGGCTATGGCTTCTCACTTTTCATTCTGAAGCAGCTTGGATCCAATAAGAGTCATTTTTTCAAGAAATAATTTTTGAGAAGGTGACTTTTAAGGGAATCCAGAATTTTAAAATGAATGATGAGCAGATTGTAGAGACAAAACCCCCAACATTATAGGCCTTGTTTAATGCCCTCAATATGAATACAAGAAAAGAAGCAAGACATCTACAAATTCTGTTTCCATGCTTATGAAAAGAATTAGAATCCATATTATTCAGAGTGTGGTGAATAGCATCTTCTTTCAATAGTCTGCCAAATCCTTAATGCAAGGTTTCTCAGTTTGAGATTTGACTATCTGGAGAGATGGCTCATAACTTCAAAATGTTTCTCAAAACCATTCCTGATCTAATAAAGGACTAAGAATCACTGGCATAAATGAATTCATTCATTCATTTATTCAACAAGTATTTATTGAATGCCTACTAGATACCTCGTATTCGTCTGAGCACTGGGGGTATAGAACAGACCTCAAATGAGGTCTCTACTCTCATGGAGCTTGCATTCAATTGAGAAAGTTGGGAAGGTTTTGGTATTGCAAAGCTGAGTAGGTTTTTTGTCTCCCTGAATCTCCATTTCTTCATCTGTGAAGTGGGAATAGGAGGATTAGAACTAAAATGATTCAAATATCCAGCACAGGGATAGAAATTCAATGAGTAATGATTATTATTAAACTCCCTTCATCAGGAAGAAGTAGTTATGGGTAAGAGATATATCATTACTCCACTTTCATATATAAAAAGGTTAAGCTCAAAGGGGTTGCATGAATTGTGTTAGACAAGGGAGTGATTATTATAACTGTGCTCTGGTCTAACTAGTTGATAGATTGGCTCTTTATTTCTTCCCCTCACAATGCTTTGCCCTAACTAAGGTTCTGCTGCATTTAACAGCTTAAAAGAATCACTGAATTATTTAAGACAGGGGTTGGCAAACTATGATCCACTGCTTGTTTTTGTATGGCTCTAGAGCTATGTGTGGTTTTTACATTTTTAAGTGGTTGACAAAAAGCAAAGAAAAATAGTATCTTGTTATACTTGAAAATTATGTGAAATTTAAATTCCAGTGTCCATAAATAAAATTTTATTGGAATATAGGTACAACTATTTGTTTATGTATTGTCTATGGTTTCTTTCATGCTACAACAGCATAGTTATGTAGTTATGACAAGAGACCATATGGCCTGCAAAGCCTAAAATATTTACTATCTGGCCCTTTACCAAAAAAGTTTGCCTACCTCTGATTGATTATTATTTTTTTAGAAACAGGGTCTTGCTCTGTTGCCCAGGCTGGAGTGCAATGGTGTGATCATAGCTCACTGTGGCTCAAGCAATCATCCTGCCTCGGCCTCCCAAAGTGCTGGGATTACAGGTGGGAGCCACCACACCTGGCCCAACCCCTGATTTAAAAAGTCATTTTATCTCATAGGAAAAACATACCGAATACATCATACATCATGTAAATTGGCAGTGAACATACTTTAAAATTAAAGAATCAAGTGTACTTGATAAATGTCCAGAGGGAAACATTTTGATCATAGCAATTAGAATATTTAAATAAAATAATACATAATATTTATGAGAGTTTTAGAAGTATTAAGTCATTTGATGCTCACAACTCTAAGAAGCAAATATTTTTTACATATGAGAGAAGTGAAATTCAAAGAGGTTGGGAAACACGTCGAAGTCACAAAGCTAATAAATAACTGGGCTGCAATTTGAATTGAATTTGAATTGCTACACACTTAGTACAACCATGCAGCACACACCCATGCTTCCTTTTCAAACTTTAAGTTGATTTCTCTATAGATTGAGAAGCGGGGTCTGAATGCACAGGAGTATATACAAATTTTGACTTAGATGGGAACAGAAAAGAATTCCCTCTTAATTTGAAAAGTTCCCACTGATTCATGATTCCAGTCAACCAATGACAGAATTCAACAGCTCAGGTTAAATTTAGTGCCTTATTCCTATTTGAACTCAAATGTAAATGGCACTGGATTTACTCCTGTCCTTGAGTAAAAGCTGTAAGAATTAAGGCCTTTCAATTTCTTTCTCAGTTTTACAGAATTTGATGAGACTAAATCACCCTAAAACATCAGTAAACACACCTTAAGTAAACTGGAATTTTAAAATTACATTTTCAGAGAAAGAGGCAATAGTCAAGTGAGACTTATTTTAAAGACACTCCAGGGGAAAAAAATATCTGTCATGGAATTAGAGAAAAAAAAAAGACACTCCAGAAGTCGCCGATTGTATTTTTAGGGCAGTAGAGATTCAGCCCTATATCTCATAACCTTATACACTGACCACATAGGAAGAAGAGAAATAGTATGAAAAGGAAGAGTCTGAGGCACTAAAAGATCTGGATGTGCTTTCTAAATTATTATATAAAGCAAACATTAATCATAATGTACATGTGTTATACTTACTAAATGAGGCACAAAGGTTATACTAAAACACATTTCTGAGAAGGTTCAAAAGTAGGTCATTTTCTGGTTGCACAACATGATTTGATATATAAATATCCTGTTTTACCCATTTCAGTTAATCTAGGGTTACAAGATATGTTATGACTAAAGTCCATTAGGCAGTTGTTGTCCCTCAAGGTTTGGCAAACTAGTAGATTGTTTCTCTGTACGTTTTTAAGTTTATAATTTGATAACTAATTGACTGAAGTTATGGTTGCTGTCTACATTAGGGCTTATTAGGACAAACACCATTTTCTAACTTTGGATGTTTATTTTTCCTGTGCTTACTCATCTTTTAGGAACAAAGACTAAACCGCGTGAATAAAAATCCTCCCCACCATTTCAACAGGCTAAAAATCCTTAATATGACATAAATAAGGGTACGGGTTGAGAGAAGATTAGCACAAATAATTATAGTTCAAAAGCTGTATCCTCTTACAGTTATTTTTAAAAGTACTTGGCATTTGAAAATAGTCAATGCTTACAAGTGTCAAGTGTTATTTAACATTTGTGTATATTTTCTCTAGAGAGATACCCCAATATTCAATTACATGTGTCCTCTCTCCCTGCACTCCACCCTTATTTTACAGATGAAAAAGTGGAGACAGATAAAGCAAGCTGACTAACATCACACTGCTAATAAATGCCAGAGCCAAGATTACAAAGACGCAACCTTGATGTGGATACAAACTGCCTGGAGCACCTTGATAAAACGCAGGGTCTGATTCAGTAGTGATGGGTCTGAGAGTCTGCATTCCTAACAGGTCAATGTTCCCGATCCCCAGACCTTACTGTAAATAGTAAAACGTTACGACATTCAGTAAAGAATGCCCCTCCATCTCGCATAGTTTACAGTATAAGCGTACAGTTTTATTGTGCTTCACCTTATCATGTTTTGCAAACTACTGCGCTTTTGAAGGTATGTAGCAACCCTGCGTCAAGTAAGTCTATCGGCACCATTTTCCAACAGCATGTGCTCACTTTATGTTGCTATGTCACATTTTGGCAATTCTCATAATATTTCAAACTTTTTCATTGTAACTGTTATTGTGACCTACGATCAGTGATTTTTGATGTTACTATTGTAACTGTCTTGGGTGCCACAGACTGTGCCCATAATAAGATGACACATTTAATTGATAAATGTTATGTGTGCTGTGACTGCTCCACTGGCTGGCTGTTCCCCCTTCTCTCTCTTTTTAAGCTTCCCTATTCCCTGAGACACGACAATATTGAAATTAGGCCAATTAATAACCCAACAATGGTCTTGAAGTGTTCGATTGAAAGGAAGGAAGAATCATACATCTTTCACTTTAAATCGAAAGCTAGAAATGATTAAGCTTAGTAAGAAAGGCATGTGGAAAGCTGATGTAGGCTAAAGGCTAGGCCTCTTGCCCCAGTTAGCCAGAGGAACGCAGAGGAAAAGTTCCCAAAGGGAATTAAAAGTGGCTACTCCAGTGAACTCATGAATGATAAGGAAGTGAAACAGCCTTATTGCTGACATGGAGACAGTTTTCTGGATAGAAGACTACACTGGGTACAACATTCCCTTAAACCAAAGCCTAATCTAGAGCAAGGCTCTAACTCTCTTCACTTCTATGAAGGCTGAGAAAGGTGAGGAAGCTGCAGAAGAAAAGCTTGAAGCTAGCATAGGTTGGTTCATGAGATTTAAGGAAAGAGGCCAGCCCCATAACATAAAATTGCAAGGTGAAGCAGCAAGTGCTGATGTAGAAGCTGTAACAAGTTATCCAGAAGATCTGGCTGAGATAAGTGATGAAGGTGGCTACACTAACCAACAGATTTGTCAATGCAGATGAAATGCTAGAATTAGAAGTAGAGCCCAAACTGCTGCAATCTTACGACAAAACTTTAACACATGAGGAGCTGCTGCTTGTGGGTGAGCATAGAAGGTGGCTTCTTAAGATGGAATCTACTGGTGAAGATGCTGTGAACAGTGTTGAAATGACAACAAAGGATCTAGAATATTACATAAACTCAGCTGGTACAGCAGCGGCAGGGTTTGAGGACAGATCCCAATTCTGAAAGAAGTTCTACTGTGAGTAAAATGCCATCAAATAGCATCGCATGCTACAGAGAAATCTTTCATGAAAAAAAGAGTCAATTGATGTGGCAAACTTCATTGTCTTATTTTAAGAAATTCCCTCAGCCACCCCAATCTTCAGCAACTACCACCCTGATCAGTCAGCAGCCACCAACACTGAGGCAAGACCCTCAACCAGCAAAAAGATTATAACTTGCTGAAGGTTCAGATGATTGTTAGCACTTTTTAGCAGTATTTTTAAATTAAGGCATGTACACTGTTTTTGAGGCATAATGCTATTGTATACGTAATAGACTATAGTAGAAATGTAACTATTATATGCTCTGGAAACCAGAAATTCCTGTGATGCACTTTATTGCCGTGGACTGAAACGGAACCCGCGATACATCCGAGCTATGCCTATATATACACTTTCAGTGGTAGGGATTCAGGATATTAGGGGCATCAGTTTACAGATATGTCCCAAGGGATTTCGTTCCAGGCAGAGCTGTGATCATGTGCCACTGACCTTCTCTGTGAAGTGATATTTGATACATTTCTATTAATAGCTTGGCATTTCTTTCATTACATTGTAATTCATTTCCACTCAGCAGGAATATCTGTTATAATTCCTAATTTTCTTCTTCTGAGCCCAAGGACTATACTCTCTAGCCTCCTAGCTTTGCAGTTAGGTGCATGTAAGGTGACTGAGTTCTACATAATGGCATATGAATGGAAGTCTGCTGTCTAAAAACCTTGTGTGCAAGTCCTCCATGCTCTGTCCCCATCTGCCAGCTTGAAGCAGAAAAGCATGGATCCTCTGGGAGCCACATACTGAAGATGGCAGAGCCATATATTGAAGATTGCAGAGCCACAATATTGAAGGAACTTACGCCTCTGAAGGAGAATTTAGAGAAAAGCTGCTTGCTCATCAGGAACATCTATTTAGGCTTTATGTGAGAAATACATTTCTATTGTGTTTAAGCCATTATGCATTTTCAGATTATTTGTTACAGGAGTTAATGTTACTTGATAATATATAGATTTTTAGTAGCAATCTGGTGAACTTAGTAGCAATTTGGTGAATGAGTGGAAGCAGTACAGAGTTTCTGTGCATTGTGATCTTGCTCATTTGGTCTAGGAACAAGTTAGAATTTCTGTGCTATAAAGCTAAATGTCAGAAAAATGAGTTCATAGGTAAGAATTTAGTTTCTCCTGCAAGAGCCTCCACAATTTTAGTATAAAGCCCATCTTGGCACACTTTTGGCATTTGATAGGGTATTACTGCCAAAGTCTGCGCAGTTTTCTAGGTGGTATAAATCACCATATTAAGATTAGCATTTTTTTAGTGTTATCTGATTGCCAAAGAGGTGGCTTTAAATGCTGCCTTCTTGTTCGACTTTGCTGAAAGGAGGAATTTTTATTTAAGGGGTCGGACGGTAAATGGACATTGGTGTAAAAAAAATCCCAAATGTTTAAATTAAACTTAATATTAATCCCCCCCCCCAAATATTTTCACAGTCCCTGAATGATGATTGCTTCTCTCTGCTGCTAGTTCCTGAACTCTGGTCTTCCCCTGGAACTTGGCTAAGCAAGGGCTACTTAAATAAAGAGTAAATAATACATTTTAAAAAAGCTCCCTCTTTAGAGGACATGAGAGGGAATGTTAAAGTCAAACAGCTGTGCAAACATATTATCAAACAAAGAGCTCAAGCTATCGGTGGCAAGGTCACCAATACATGATTTGGCTATTAGTCCAACCTGCCCTAACCTGCTTCAGCCGCCATTTCTTCATCTGTAAAATAAGAGGATTTAGTCACTCTCTGCTGTTTGAGAACCGCTGCCCCCTTTATAATAAATTTTAACACCTACTTTACTACTAGCAATAAAATTAATAGGTAATATAACTCACCTACATACGTTTCAAAAAAGTGAATATAATTTATAACACATTTCAAAATGTAAATGTCAGACATATCTAAACTAGAACACAAAATAGTTAAAAGCTTTATATACCTACTAACAAAGAATAAGTCTGGATCTTAAATAGGCAAAAGATCAGAGGCCATTCTATTCAAGTAGTAAAGGAAAACTTACAAAAAGCAGTCTTATTTGTATTCAATAAAAGAAAGAGGAAAATAACTGAGGTAGGTTCACAATTCAAGTCAAATAATAGACTACTGAAATGAAGAAAATCAGGAAGACTGGCCCTTACCTGCAAATGTGATTGCAGAACAATTTTCTTGTACTGTGACACGGGATGAGGCAGTGAGAAAGCACCATAGAAAACATACCATCTATCTTGAGGACCCACGCATGTGCAGAGGCACACATGCACTGAACTTAAAGACCCTGCAGATATGCGAACCAGGCTGGACTGGACAAAGAATCGATTTCTACGACATGGATTATCATTATTGTCATGTTATTATATGGGATGGGATAAGGAATATATTTCTTAAAAACCACCTTAACAAAATTCAATGACAGTCTCATATTTCATGTGTCTCCACACTTTAATAATTTGTGCAAATATGTTTTAATAAGTAGAGAAAAAACTTAAATTTGATACATGCCATTTTTGTTAATAAATAATTGAATTCCTTTTGCAATTCTCTCCTGGTATTTTCTCCCATCACTCAATTAGAGAAAAAAGCAAAACAAACAAATATCCAGCCTACAGTATGCTTGTTCATTTTTTCAGAATTACAGAATTTATCCTAGAAAACTAGGAAAAGATAGAAAACTGTCTAGAAATTATTTTAAAGGACAGCTATACCAAATTTTCTTCGGATGTTTCACAGATGAAAATAAGAAGCTTGCACACTATTTCAAAGAAGTGGCATTAGCACTCAGTACCATAATGACATTGCACATGATGATTTCATTTTGGCAAAACATCATCATCCATATTTATAAACATTTTAAATTTTATTAGTTTTATAGTTTTGCTTGCATCTAATCTGTAAACTTGCTTTGGTTTCATGCTTGTGCAAGAGGTATAAGCATAAAGCATTTATATCTAGTTTTATGTTTATATATCTTTAGATAACATAATAAATATAAGTAAAAACTGAGGCGCTAAAAGATGTTTCTTTATTCAAAGGGGATGCACATTATTCAAGTTTGAGAAAAACTGGTCTATACTGTCCCACTTAACCTTTATTACCACCCACCCTACAGGACTTGTAGGAGGATCAAAAAAGGTAATGAATATCAGGGTGCCTGGCCCACAGAAGAAATTACAATGATAGTTTTGTCTCTTTCCTTGAAAGAGGAAATCTGGAAGCTAAAATACAGTCTAGGCTCTTTTACTCTTCTGGAGACCAGGAATGTTAGTATCATTTAAGAGCTTGTTAGAAATTGAGAATCCCAGGTGCCATGCCAGACCTTCTGAATCAGAATCTGCATTTTGACAATATCCCCAGCTGATTTAATGTATGCACATTAAAGTTTGAGAAGCATTAGTCTAGGTCTCCACAGATAATGCTGACAGTAAAATTCACAACGTTTTTTACAACTCTTTAGGTTAACTTTGGTGATTAGAGAAAGGCCTGGTATACCTGGGCAAAAAAGATTTCCCAACCCTGGGGAAATGTATAAATATTATCCTTTCATTACTGGTTCTGCATAGGCTGTATTTCCATAGAATGAGATCCTCTTCTAAATGGATCTAACTTCTAATTTGGAACAGCAAAAAATATTTTAAAATGCAAAGTTTTCATAAAAGTTCTCTGAATTTTGAGTAAATAAATTTTAAGATCTGTCAATTAAAACATTTTCAGGTCTCCTTTGCCTAACAGCAATTAAAATCATTTATATATGTTAAACTCTTAAATATTTTATCTAACAAGATCTGGTCTAGCAAAGTTCTGGCTTAGTTTATGATGATTGTGTGCTTATGTTAACAATTGTAAAAAAAAGTGATTGTACAAAATGTATTAGTTTTACCGTTCGACAAAAATATCACATTCAGCAGTTATGATTTTGTTAGTGTAATTCACCTAGAGAATATCTATGCTTTTCTTCTTGAACCCAGTGGCCCTATATACATGCGGTAATTAAAAAGATTCAAAGATGCTATTCTTACAACTGTAGAAAATAAAGTTAACAACTAATATCCAAGACAGACACTAATATCTAAGGTGATCTTGATACCATCTAAGGGCTAGTTCAGTGCACTATGTTATATATTGCTGTATGTTCTTTACATATGGGCCACAGAAGTCACACAAAATGTAAAGCAAAGCAGATTGTGTGTGTGTGTGTGTGTGTGTGGGTGGGTGGGTGGGTGGGTGTGTATGTAAGTATATATGGCTAGGCCTACCAGACAATCCTTATCATTTCTGGGCTAATAATATGACCTAGATCATAGGTATACTATGGACTGAATGTTTGTGTTCCTTTTCTGCTCAAATCCTTATGGTGAAGCCCTAATCCCCAATGTAATGGTATTTGGAGGTAGGGCCTTTTGGTGGTAATTATGTCATGAGTGTGGAGCTCTCAGCAATGGGATTAGTGCCTTTATAAGAAGAGACAGGAGAGTGATGACCTCACTCTGCCAAGTGAGGATACGGTAAGAGGGAGGCCATCTGCAAACCAGGAAGAGGGCCCTCACCAGGAACCGAATTGCCTGGCACTTTGATCTTGGGACTCAGCCTCCAAAACTGTGAGAAATAAATGTCTGTTGTTTAAACCACCCAGTTTACGGTATTTACCTAAAGCAATTAAGGCAAAATAGAATCATCCTTTTATGCTTCATAGTCTTAGGCAAGTGCAAACCAAGAGTCACTCATATTCCATGAGGCTGCATTAGTGCCTGTACAGCTAAAATACTCTAGTATATGTTATGATAATTATAACTTAAGAAAACCACAATTGGAAACTGAGAATCTAACTCATTTTCCAGGTGTTTATAGGTTATCCTGTAATTCTTTTGGCCCTTACTACAATCAATGCACTGTTCCTAGAACCATATAATTCTTCTCTATCAAGTATTTTAAATTCTAATAATTCTGTTTATATATTAAGCAATTTAAACTCTATATACACATAGAGACAATGTGTCAGGGGCACACAAAGAGTGATTTTTAGTTTATGCTGAATACTTCATTTTATCACTTTTCTTTGTGATAATATCACTAACTTTGTAATAGTTTATCTATTACAAAGAAAATACTAAACCATTACCTACAGTTTGAATTCATTAAACAATACCCAAGAAAATAGAAAACAGGAAGAAATAGGCAAGCCATGTTTTTCCTCTAGAGTAACTA
Organism: Avahi laniger; assembly: GCA_963575035.1. Lineage (NCBI taxonomy): Eukaryota > Metazoa > Chordata > Mammalia > Primates > Indriidae > Avahi > Avahi laniger. Next base: position 35,638 of record CAUYSK010123350.1, read on the forward strand.
TACTTATTCCTCTTTTAAAAAAGACATTTCATTATTTTTAGACTTCAGAAATTTGATGAAAAATCTACATATTTTTCCTACCAAAAATACTTTAAAAATCCTCTGCTAATTACTCTCGAAATATTATAGATGGATTCCTTTGAACAGGGAAATATAAGGCATTAGCCAATGAAATATATATTAAAGAAAAGAAAATATTTAAAATATGAACACTTGTCCTTAAGAGTCTAATAAAGAATGAGCTTTTTTCAAGAGTAATTTTTGCTATCAAGAAACTTGGATACAGATGAATTAAGAAGAATCCAAGTATATGCAGAAGCAAGGAATGTCCTTGTTTTAAAAATTATTATGCCCTGCATGAATTAAATAATGAATTAAAACTTTGTAACTTATGTCTTCAGCAATTCAACTAGCATTTGGCATGACCAAAGTATAATTAAGTTAAGAACTCTGTGGTGTTCTGAATTAACATCAGATGCTAGCAGTCATCTCTACCCAGGCACCCCTGTATCCCCTAACATCTCCTTGAAAATGCCATGTGTTATTCAGGCTACCCAACCTTTTCACAAAGGCAGATATATATTACTGCTACTTAATCATTTTAATATCAAGGTCTCCATGTTTCCCCTCTAGGATTTAGTACACTGAAACAATTTCATTACACAACATTGCAGACAACTATAAAAGCATGAACTTGGCCCCATACCAATTTTTTTTTTCTTGAACAGGTTCTGTCACCTGGGCTAGTATACAGTGATGTCACCATAGCTCACTGCAACCTCAAACTCCTGGGCTCAAGTGGTCCTCCTGCTTCAGCGTCCCGAACAGCTGGGACTACAGGTGCGTACCACCACACCCAGATACTTTTTTTTTTTTTTTAAGAGATGGGGTCTTGCTCTTGCTTAGGCTGGTCACAAACTTCTGATGTCAAGCAATCCTCCTGACTCGGCCTCCCAAAGTGCTAGGATTACAGGCGTGAGCCACCATACCCAGCCCCATTCCAAATTTAGTTTCACTGAGAAGAGTGATCCTTATCTTTTGTTAATTCTGCTTGTGTTACTAAACATTACTATACTGGTATGAATACAGCAAAGGAACATCTTTTCAAAATTATTGCCTATAAGAACTTGTACATATAAATTTGTTTCCTTTCAAATGGCAAAGTAGCTTGTAGCCTCTATTATCTATAGAGGAAAAGGTTCAGGCCAGATGCCAATTTGAGGTAACCATGTTCAGCTTTAAAAAGGAAAAGCTGGCATATTTTTATAGCTGCACTTACTGAAGAAGATAACTCAAATATCTAATGATTGTAGAAGATGAAGTTAAAGTTTCAGATTTTTAAGGCTCAAAGCTCAAAGGATTAAAGGAGTACTGTTTGAGAAGAAGTTTAATGCCTGACATGTGACTGGCTGCCTGGACCTAATGACCTAGGGAACGTAACAGAAGTCCTTACATGGAGGTATATATTAATATAAGGAGTAAGTGGCTTGATGTCTGAACCAAAGCAAATGTGTCCAATACATGCAAAAGATAAGAATCCTTATCTAAGAAATGTAAAGCCCCTTCTTGTTTACATAGGACAGGGTTAACACAACCATAGGAGGATCTCCTTGTCCTAAATGAAGAGAAGTATGTTTCTTTCATATCCGATGAAAAATTAATTCGGGCAAAGGGGAGTGGGACCCTTGGAAACACTGATCCTGAGCACATTAGAAGGGTTCTCCGTTTTTTTTCTCTGAACTGCCAATGTGCATGATGGGGTGAGGAAGATGGGGGGTGGTGTAGAATCAAAAGGAACATGAAGACACCCAGATGAAAATGATAATGGTTTGACCTTAATTCAAGAAAAACATTTAAAATGACTAACAGATGCCTCTCATGAAAGTGTGGCATGGTGGAGCAGGAAAGGCAGGAGCAGGCCAGAAGAAATTGTGGACGAAGCAGGGAAGGGGTCATCAGGGCTGGGATTTTGCACTAACGGGTACTGTGCCCCCAAAATAAAAATCACTCAAAAGGTGCCAAGGACAAGAGGAGTACCTTGCAGTATTCCCTCATATATATTTACTCTCATTTAAAAACTGAAGACACCCTACCACACAAACTCCCTTAGCATTTTTCATTCGAAGACATAAAAGCCCTTTCTAAATGCTATCCTCATGATACCTCTGTGAGGTAGGCAGCATAATTCTAATTTTTACTCATAAGCAAGCTAAGGCACAAATAGAGCCTGAGTGGCAAAAGTGGTCTTTTGCCAATTATCAGGTCCCTGGATTTGTTCACTGCAACATACTTCCTCCACATTGATGTAGCCAACTCAAGAGACACTGCTATGAAATGTCCTTTGGGTGGTAGTCCTAAGAGCCAAACAAAATCATTCATGCCTCTGGGAAGACAACGTACTCTCTTAAGGTTCACTGATGGAGTCTTGGGAGATGCTCTTCCCTTAAGGTATGTGCTTGAATAAGGAGACCAAATCACCCGTGATTATAGGAAAGAGGCTGAAGATATAATTTTGTTTCTCCATACTTTTCAGATTAGAATAGTGGCAATCTTAACAAATTATATAATCCAAGGAACCTTAGTCCTTAAACTTTAGTCTTAACTTGTACATCAAAATTTCAAGTCCTATATTTTACTAATGATTTGATATATATTTTTTTTTTATCAGACACATCTCCACATTCTTGGTCCCGGACAATTTTCTTTTGTCATAACCAAATTATCTGTATAAAATGTAAATGGCATTAACACCAGGATCTGAAGCAAACAATGCATCCGGTCAGCATACATTGGTTCTATATATTTCGAGAAACACTTAAGTACACAAAGGAAGCGTGCAGAGTTAAAGAGATGACGTGAACAATACCAGTTGCTTGTCTAATGGAGAATTCAGTGTCCTTCAGCAAACTGAAGATACTCAAAAGTTGCTCCCCAATTTCTTATTAACAATCTAAAAATGAACATTTCCATTTGATACAAATATACAAATTTAAAATGTGTGCAGTTCAGAATGGCCTACCATTTTTAGATTGCTTGTGTGCCAGAAAATACACAGTCAATAAAAAAATACCAGAGAGGTAGGGACAAAAGACTCTCTGGATCTGTACAGCAAAAATGAATATCACTTCAACAGGTAGCAATTTGTGGAGGAAGTGGCATCCTTGGAATCAAGAAGCACTGAAAGACGGCAGGTCACAAATCTGGTGATGGGGGATATGGTGTATAGTAAGGCCCGTTTTCCTGGGGAAAGAAAAGAAGACAAGAACATTAAGTAACAGGACCAATTCAATTGGGAATATGAAAGAAAGAGATTTATAGCCAACGGTGCGTATGAAATGTCTAGCACTGAGTAGGCCCTTGGCCATTGGATAGTTCCACTGGTGTCAATGAGAGTTGGGGTAAAGTATGCAGAAGCAACTGATAATATTTTTTTCAGAACAATACCTCTTACTGAATGTTCTACATGACCAATTCTTTACAGGCACTTTTTTTCTTTATTCCTTTAAATCCTTACCTAATGTCATGAAGTAGGTAACATCCTCATTTCACAAAAGAGGAAAATGAGGATCACACAGATTGCATAATTCACCTAAGGTCACCTAATTAGTAACCAGCAGAGCCTGAATTTAAATCCAAATCTATCTGAATCTAACACCTAGATTCTTCTTTGTTAGACTGTGTTGTTTTACTATGTGCCAAACTTTAATATAGAGTTACGAAACAAAAATTTATCACTGAGGAATTTAATAACTGTAACTATTTTGGCAGAAATGGGTATTCTTCATGACATGCCTGAGTGGCAAGCCTTGTAACAATTATAGTTCTCAGGGAATTTAGTTCAAGATCAAGAGGGAGAATGAAATGTCAGAACATTAATGTCAAACGTAAAAAGGAACAAATCAGGGAAATTTTTTGGCCCTAGTTTAGCTAATTTTATCTTAAAAAAAAACAAAAATCAAGACAGTTAACTTTATAGTGGAAGGCTCCTAGATTAGATTTATGTGACTTAAGGACAGTTTTCTCATTTTTTAAAGAAAGTATTTCTTTGACAAAGAACTTGTTTTTCAGTGAATCATAAACAGAAAAGGTTTAGCATTAGTGTAAGGCAATAGTTACAAATGAAGAATGAGAAGTTGGGTGAAAATAGCACTGCTTCATGGTATATTTATATTATAGTTATAGTTACTATTACATTTAACCTACCCGATTCCTTTTTGCTTCAGCCCTACTGGCTACTCAGTCACCAAATGCTGTAGATTTTATTTTCTAAAATGTCTATTTCTAAATATCTCTAAAATCTTCAAATCCTTGCCATCATCGCTACCACTGCCCTAGGTCTAATCTCATTTCTCTTCTGGCCTTTACTAATTGGCTCTCATCTCCTTCCCTTTAGACATATCCCTCTCTAGTCATTCTAACAGGAATGTAAGGGCAGTTCTCCCTTGCAGAATGCTTTCCACTGACCACAAAGCCAAAGTCTTACAGCATAATCTGTAAAGTTCTAGTATCTAGTGATCTGCCCTCTGCCTGCCCTTCCACATCAACTCCCAATATCCTCTTGGGTTTCTTTCCCATTTTTACACCTCTCTTAGGTCTAATATCTCAATTTTAGAAAGCTCTAGTGTAGGTACAGAGAGATGATCCAATAAGTGAAGAACCAGATTATACATTATTCATTTTGCTTAAGATTGTTTTGGCTATTTGGGCTCTTTTTGGTTCCAAATGAAGTTTAGGATTATTTTTTCTGTGAAAATACAATATTGGTATTTGATGAGGATTATATTGAGTCTATAAATCACTTTGGGCAGTATGGACATTTTAACAATGTTGATTCTAGCAATCCATGAGCAAGGCATGTTTTTCTATTTGTTTGTGTCATCCATGATTTCCTTCATCAGTGTGTTCCAGTTCTCCTTGTAGAGATCTTTTGGCTCCTTGGTTAAGTATATTCCTAAGTATTTTATTTTCTTTGTAGCTATTGTAAATGGTATTGAGTCCTTGATTTGACTCTCAGTTTGACTATTATTGTGTATAGAAATGCTAATGATTGTATACATTGATTTTGCAACCTGAGACTTTGCTGAATTTATTTATCAATTCTAAGACACTTTAGGGTTTTTTTTTTTTTTATTTCAGAATATTACAGCGGTACAAATGCTTTGGTCACATAAATTGCCTTTGCACCATCCAAGTCAAAGCTACAAGCTTGCCCATCCCCCAGACAGTGCGCACTGTATCCATTAGGTGTGAATTTACCCATCCCCTCTTCCTCCCTCCCACCTGCCCAATACAAGATCATATTGTCAGCAAACAGGAATAGTTTGACCTCTTGTTTCCCATTTTGGGTGCCCTTTATTTCTTTCTCCTGCTTGACTGCTCTGGCTAGGACCTTCAGTACTATGTTGAATATAAGTGGTGACAGTGGGCACCCTTGTCTTGTTCCAGTTCTTAGGGGGAACGCTTTCAACTTTTCCCCATTCAGTATGATGTTGGCTTTGGGTCTGTCATACATGGCTTTTATAATTTTGAGGAATGTTCCCTCTATGCCTAGTTTGTTGAGGGTTTTTATCATACAAGGGTGGTAGATTTTATTGAATGCTTTTTCTACATCTTTTGAGATGATCATATGGTCTTTGTTTTTGCTTCTGTTTATGTGGTGAATCATGTTTATTGATTTGCATATGTTGAACCATCTTTACATGAAATCCACTTGATCATGGTGAATTATCTTTTCGATATGCTGTTTAATTTGGTTTGCTAGCATTTTGCTCAAGATTTCTGCATCTATATTCATAAGGGAAATTGGTCTGTAGTTTTTTGGTGTTGTTGTTGTGCCCTTTCCTAGCTTTAGTATCAAGGTGATACCGGCTTTATAGAATGAGTTAGGGAGAATTCCCTCCTTTTCAATATTATGGAATAATTTCTGTAGGACAGGTAACAGTTCTTCTTTGTAGGTCTGGTAGAATTTGGCTGTGAATTTGTCTGGTCTGGTGCTTTTTTTTTTTTTGTTGGGAGATTTTTTTATTACTGCTTCAGTCTTGCTGCTCATTATTGGTCTGTTCAGGAATGAAATAATGCCTTTTGCAGCAACTGGGATGGAACTGGAGACCATTATCCTAAGTATCTCAGGTATGAAAAAACAAGAACCATATGTTCTCAGTAATAAGTGGGAGCTAAATGATGGGTACACATAGGCACAAAGAGATGTAAAGGACATTGGAGACCAAGGAAGGGGGTAAGGATAAAAAGTTATCTATTGGGTACAATGAACACTATTCTGGTGACAGGCACACTAGAAGCCCTGATTTAAGCATTATATAAGGTATCTATGTAACAAAAACATTTGTACCCTTGTAATATTATGAAATAAAAAAATTATTCTAATTTTGATTAATTGCATTATTATGCCTATATTTATATAGAAATATAACAGAAAGCTAAAACATCCAAACAAAACAAATAAACAAAATAAAGCCTGAGTGCAATGGAGTTATAATTGATATTTAATGAATGCCTACTTTATAGGCCCTTAAGAATACAGAAAATACTTTGTCTTAAAAACCAGTTCTTTGGGTTTTCTAAAAAAACACCCAACTTGTACATTTCTACTCCAGAAAATAAATTATAAATCCAGACACTAGCTCTGAATTGTCAATCCAAATTTTTGGTATCAAAATGTTTTTTAATGCCTTTCATATTTCCTATCTTTTTTTAAGCATTAAGAAGAGTGATGTATAGTTCAAAGGAATGACAATAAGGCCATTTTCTACTCCAGCAATCTGTGGTAAATATAAACTAATGTTCTTTTTTCTCTCCCATATATTTAATAATTTTTGTATCTATGATCCAGATGCTTCAATTACAAATCCTCTCTATGCAACAGCCAAATATGAAATTTTTTTAGCCATTAGATCACATTATATACTTTGTTCTTCATATAAATGGGGAAAAGAAATTATAGCTACAAATATTTGCGGGAAAATGTGTTGCAGGATTTTTATTTCACTGTGTACATGTTGCACAATAATTAGGGAAGAATAATTCATTTCAAACAATGTAACTTTCAAATATATTCCCTGGTTTATGAATAAAGATATGTAATCACATCAGTTAAACAATGAGCTTAATGAGCTTTTAGCTAAATATGTTATTTTAAAAAAAATTACTGAGGTGATATGAATAAATACAATGGAACATAATTTTGATGAAATTCAAGAATAGTCCTTTGATTAGTGTTTAAGTAATAGATCTATAAGTGAATTCATAAATAATATACTAATATTATTAGTTGACGCTCTTAAAAATATTATACAAACTTTTAGAAAAATGAAATTTTTAGCAAGGTAAAGACTACTAAAATCTAGGCTACCTGATTTACAATTAATGCTGATTGTGGACACCAGTAGATTCTTCTGGCTTTATTTATGCCAAAGAGATTAATGAACCATTCAATCTTAAGAAAATTAGGCAGAGGTATCTGTCTCAAATATGGCAGAAAATTGACAACATAATAACAAAGGATTGGCTTCAAACTCATAGCTGAAAAATCTCCCATTGAATCATTTATCTGGAGAAAACACCTTTGTTGGGATAAATCCTTTTCCTAAAGTTATCGCAGAAAAAGAATGTTAAATGATATTATCAAGTATACTAAAACACACTAATTTACATTAATAATATCTTGTAATGACAGGATCTTGTGATCATAAGCACTGCTCTGTAGAATAGTTAGTATACTACACCAGGCGAGTGAGAACTTCTGATATTTCTTACCCTGGCATCATATTCAAGGACAAAGGGAGGAAAGTCGATCTGTTCTGGTGATATGGCAGAAAACAGCTGGTGGAGGCTGTCCACATGGTGGATTTTGTCCTTCAGTCCTGAGACAGAAAAGGTTGTGAAAAACCATGTTGACACCTGATTAATAGAAGAGAAGAAAATAATTTAAGCCACTACCACAGTTAGAAATACAAACACAATTTTGAAAATTCATAATAATCAAACACTATATTTCATAATCTTAAAATAACCAGTGTTTTTCAGAGTGCAGTTTGTAGTTCATCAGTGAGTTGTGCAATCAGTTTAACTGATTATGAACAACATTAAAAAAAAAGAACAAAACTGGGGTAACAATTACTAGGGGCTGTAATAAGGATGAGTTTTGTTTCATGAAGCGTTTGTTTCCACTACACGTACATTTGCTCCTGTGTGTGCAGTGTGTTGTGGTATATCATATGCCTCTTAGTACGGGCTGTAGTCAAAACCACCGCATTATTTGGTAGAATAATTGGTGCTCTTGTACTCGGAAAATGGTTAATATCTCCAAACTTCACTAACTCAATTTTTCAAATGAGACTGAAAAGAAAATGCTGCCAATATTTGAGACATAGATATTTTCAGTTGACATGTGGCACGCAGTCTCTTTCTTGAAGTCAATCAAAGTGAACACCTGTGGATGCGGAACCGGCTCATTTCGCTGTACTGTATACAAGCCCTCTATAAAAAAAGCTAGTCTGCAAAATTCGTTGGTTCCCCAAAAAAAGAAAGAGAAAATTCTTGATAGCAAAGAATACTGACATAAAGTAGGGAAACTTATAAATTATTGCTTATTTATCTAAATTGGCAATCATAAATTAGTCCACATTTATCACCAGTCCTGTGAGGTAGGTATGATACTGTTGCCATTGCCATTTACAGAAGACAACCTATGCATCTGAACGTTCAGTGTACTGGCATAACATACCCTAAATGGGTACAAACTGGGTACATTATAAATACATGCCACTTTGGGTGCCTACTACTGATATCAATCATTTTGTTAATTTCTCTTTGGCACCTTGTCATGTTCTTCAGTGGCTGTTCCAAACCTTTAACATATTGTAGGCCCCTGAAATGACGTTTCTTCATACTTACTTGTGAGGAAACACATAGAACAACAGAGACAATACTGAACTAAGTTATCACTATCAGAATCCTATTCAAACTTCTGGACTTAGTACAAGTGTCATTTCCACCACTATTTCTCCCTTACAGCTCCAAATAGATTATCCCCTCAATTGATGTCTTATAACCTTATATTTAAATCTCATTTATAGCACTTATTCCTACTTCCTAGTATGTCAGTTACTTATATTCATTTCTATAATCTCTCTAGTACCTAGCAGATAACTAATCACTGAGTTCTCAAGTGCTTGTTCAAGAAGGAATGAGGCCTATTTTATTCCTGTGGTAAATTTAAACTTAAACAAAAAGATAAGGCCTATTTTATCACAATTTTTATAGCTCAGGTCATAGCTTCTGTCAGCTATACTACCAATGACTGATAAAAGGCCTCAAATATTAACTTTACCCCCATACCTTCTCCCCTCTCCTTTCATCACGTTCATTGGGGGTGGGGGAGGCATTTGACCTTGCTAGAACCCAGTGAGTTAAATTATCTCTGAATTCCATACCAAAATCAGTTTGTTTGTTATGCAAAATAATAACTACTTCAGGCAAAGATGTTAAATGTAATGAATGGAAACATGTGAATACCTATTATATATAAGGAGCTGCGCTACTTGCAGAAACAGATTATGCAGGGAATTTTTGTGCCACTGTCTCTTACCTTAGGACCTTTCCACATGCTGCTCTTTAGCCCTGACACCCTTACCCTCAATTCTGCCTGGCTAATTGTCCTTGCAAACTCAGATCAGAATTTGCCTCGGTGAAGACGCTGTCTTTGACTATGCTCCACCCAAAGCTGGAAAAGGAACTTCCTTCAAAGTGTCCCAACAACATTGTGTTTACTCACATTACTGAAAAATAATTAACATTCTGTATCGTATTATCTGAGTCTCTAAATAAAATATAAACTCCCCAATGCATAGACTGTCTTACTCAATGTCATATTCACAGGGCATAACTCGGGGTGGAGGGGGGGAACCTGTGGCCTGAACGCCACAAGTGGCCTTCTAGGTCCTTAAGTGTGGCCTTTTGACTGAATCCAAATCTTACAGAACAAATTCTTTCATTTTTATTAACATATTTTTGTTCATCTTTCATCTTTTTATTTTTAAAATGGATGCATTTGAAATACCAAACAATAAAATAAGTTTCAATGAAATAATCCCCCCAGGTTGACCAGCACAATTAGAACATTAGTAAGCCATACGGGCTAAATTGACTGCTGCTGTGCTCATGATTTAGTTCTAACTTCCCCCACCTGACTGGCACCACTACTGACCAAGGCTGACTGGTAAGAGTTTATGGGGGTTGAGTGAAGTCTGCTACTAGTTTTTGACAATGGTGCACTGTGTTTCTGTTTGAAGTGGAATTTGTGAATAGTTTCATGGCTTGACAGTATTTTTTAATTCTGTCTGCTTAACGTCAGGTCTCCCCATCATGTCGAAGATGACCAAGAGAATGCTGAAGGAACAAAACAGATTTTTTAATGAGGATTGGGAATTGCAATATTATCTTGATTCGTTTGCTTTGTAATACTGCAATATCAACATTAAAGAAATTCAATGCTCATTAGCATTGTAACACTCATAAGGACAACAAATATTTTAAATTAGAGTGAGAGCTGCGAAGGTTGTATTGCAGAAATTAAAAGATAAAAAGCAAAAGCAAAAATAGTTCTTTTAAGCAGCAATAAGATCTGGAAATAATGCCACTGAAGCAACTTATAAAGTAGCTTATGTACTATGGAAAAAAGGAAGCCATTTGGTAACACAGAAATTGTAAAAGAATACATTGTCAAAGTGGTAGGATGCTTAGACTCTGATAATGTTTCAAAGTACAAACAACTGCTTCTTTCAAGGTGAACCATAACTGATTAGCAACATGAATTAGCCTTCAAAAAACAGAACAACTTCGTGTAATACTTCAAAAGGAAAATGTACATTATTCAATTGCTTTGGATGAATCAACTGATGCTACTCACTCGGTGCAGGTTTTATACTTCATTTGGGTCATAACAGAAAATTTCCTTTGTATGAAATTCCTCACTTTGGGCACTCTTGTGAACAGAACATGGGGAATAGATATCTTCAACAACTTTCAAGATAAATGTAGTGAAGTTGGACTGAATTTGGCAAATTTAGTGAGTGTATGTATAGATGGTGCACCTTCCATGACAGGAAAACATGAAGGGTTTATTGCATAGATAAAAAGAAGTATTAATAGATCCAGATGCTCTCATACATTTTCACTGTATCCTGCATCAGCAAAATCTCTGTGCTAGAGCTACTATTTTAAGTGACGAGTTATAAGTATTGTTAACTATATTCATGCAAATGCAACAGAGCATCGTCAGTTTCATAACATGCTGAAGTTGAATGATGAGGTATTCAGTGTGGATTTGCTGTATCATTCTAAAGTGTGTTGGCTATTGCAGGGACAGGTGTTCACCAAAATTTTATCTCTGCAAGAATAGATAGTTAAATTCTATGAAGAACAGAATCAGCAATGTGAATTACTGAAAGAAGATTTCTATAGCAATGTAGCATTTCTATGTGATGTCATATCAAATCAAAATGACTTGAATATTTCTTTGCAAGGTAAAACTAAGTCTATATATGATACATGGCAAAAAATCCAAGCATTTCAAAAAAAGGTATCTTTTTTTAAAACAATTCTTCAAAAGAAAATTTCAGATGAACATTTTCCCCAGTTAGCAAAGATCGTTGATGAGCAGGATGATATATGCAAATCATCTGAAGAATACATAGCTGTTATAGACCTATTAATTGGAGAACACAATGAAGGGTTCACGGACTTTGAGAATCACGACATCACATTCAAATTAGCAATTCAGCCTTACCTGGTAGATATCACCAAGGCACATAAAGAACTACAGATGGAACTGATTGAGTTTTCAGTAGATGACATTTTGAAGTCGTTGTTTGATGCTAAGAAAGATCCAATTGAAATATGGAAAAATGCAGTAGAATACCTACGCCTTTCGCAACATGCCTGAAAAATGCTTTCTTGCTTTTCAACCGCTTATTGCTGTGAATCTACATTCTCCTATCTAACCCAAATCAAGGTGCCCTTAAGGTCACAAATGACTGATACCCATCTAGAGAGTCAACTGAAACTGCAGACCTCCATTCTAACCAAATATTCAAATGTTTTCCAACAAAAAGCAGACATAACAAAGTCATTAAAAGGTTATTTAACTTTAAAATTAACAAATAGTTTTCATTTTTTGAAATTATTAAGTACATAGTAGTTAGATTTTTACAAAATAATGTACATTTTTAAGTATATACCTAATTGAAGTTTTGTGAATGTAGCCTTGTTTGATTACAGCTAAATAAATCTGGCCTTCCAACATAAAAAGTTTCCCTGGTTTAACTATGCCCAACATAAACTAAGGAACTCAGTTTTTGTGGAAAGAATTAATGAATGGATGAACAGGAGTTTGTGAACTTTAACACTATTTAGGGATGATCTAATATTCCTTCATTCTACAATAAAAATAAATTGTACTTCAATCTGGGCCTCATTTTCTCCATCTATAAAATGAAGACATTAAATGATTTTTAAGGTCCCTCTCGATTAAACAATTTCCATGACAGGACTCTTGAATGTGCTATACCCTACTGACATGGGGTGGTGGTGGTAAAGAAAGAAGGTTCAGTTAAGGAAGAAAAGGCAGTTATTTTAGGCACACAATCTTTGAAAGAGAAACAATTTTCTGTTGCATTTTCTCCCATTATGTCCTTTACATCTTCCAGGAGTTATCAAGAGAAAATTACTTAAAGTAGATAGAAGTGGAAACCAGTTAAAAGTTTTCTGTTCAGGAACACCTAAGAGTACTTTCTTCATTTTTTAAAATTTCAGTTTTATATAGGTTGGCTTTAAATTCTCAATTGCTTATAAATTAAAAATATACCTTAATTTAGGTAAACTTGCATTACTTAGTATCTATTATATTAAAAAAATGAAGAAAATTAAAGATTTGAAAAAGGACTGTTGAGGTATTTTCTGAACGCTAGATTCTTTTATCCAATTATTCACAAATGCAAAGCCAAGAACACAGGACCACAAAACAATATATATTAGGAAAAGACTGTTTACACTTGATCTTAGCCAAAAGGCTGAGAAGTGATGAAAAGACTGTTTAGATACATGCACTCAGGTAATCTGCTAGAGCCAGAATCTAACAGAATCAACAGTGGGCTTAAATTCTACCAGTTTGCATTCCATTAGTGAACTTCAAAGAAGAAAAAGAGTAGTGATTTATACGAGTAGTCAATTTATTATCACTTGGGTGGAGTGGCCTAGAAAAGATGTGAGAGATATGGAAATCAGAACAGTGTGTTTTGATTGTTTTATTTATGATCTCTTGATTTCATCTCATTGTTATAATTACAAACACCCGTTTATAGTTTTGACTCAGTATAAATACTGAATTTCATTATATTTGGTATTATTCTCTTAGTCCTCTCTCATTTTCCCCATCCCTCAAAATTAAGGAGAGGTACTATAATGGCTTTTACACCTGGTCTTCAGCCTCTGCCCCAATTCCACATTCGCAATGACTCCTATCTGAAGCATTCCAGTGGTGTGACAGCCAAGGCCAGTGGCTCTAACCCTGAAATTTCTGATAATGTCTATCCACTGATATCACAGAAAGAATAGCTATTTATTGACTTTCTAGTGTGAAGGAGGAGGGATTAAAGTTAGCAAATACTGGCTACATATTTTCATAAGTCTGGTACACTCTTCCCATAAGTTTGACTCTGTCACAGAGGTAAAAAAAAATTTATTTTTTTCATGTAAAAACCACCATTTTATTATGAAAATGTTCATTCACTTAAGTTGAAAGAATTTAATAGTGAACACTAGCATAATCATCACTCAATCATCAACATTTTGCTTACATTTTCTTTATCATATATATATCTTTCCCTCTATCTTACTTTTCTACTGCATTTCAAAGTAAATTACAGATATCAGTAAACTTTTCCCAAATACAGCATTCATATCTTTAATTCAAATTCAATTTTGTTTATTTTCTTTGCTATAAAATTTATATTCAATGAAATGCACAAATTTTAAATGTACTTCTGCTGATTAGACAAATACACACATTTGTATAAGTAAAACTCCTATTAAAGTAAAAAATATTTTCATCACCCCCGAAAGTTTCCTCATATCCCTTTTCCTTCATGCTCCACTTCTAAGAAACAAACACTGTTTTGATTTTTTTTCCTACCATGCATTAGTTTTATCTATTCTAGAATCTTGTATAAGTGGAATCATATAGTATGACTCTTTTATGTAAGGCTTCTTTCACTCAGCACAATATTTTTAAGATTCATCCATGCTGTTGTATGTTATAGTAGTATATTCCTCTTTACTGCTAAGTAATATTCCATTACAAGAAAATACTAGAGTTTAATTATTCATAATCCAATTGATGGACACCTGGGCTGTTTCTAGTCTTTGATTATTATGAATACAGCAGCCATGAACATTCTTGTGTAAGTCTTTTCATGTACACATGCTTTCATTTCACTTGAGTAAAATACCTAGCAGTGGAATTGCTGGGTCATAAACTAAGGTATGTGTTTAGTTTATAAGAAATTGCCACAGCTTTTTGCAAAATGGTTGCACAAGTTCTCACTTCTACTTACAACGTAGAAGAATTCCAGTTCCTCCATGATGTATGCATTATTTGTCACTGTCAGTCTTTTTAATTTTAGCCATGCTGGTGGCAACGTAGTAGTATCTCACTGTAGTTTTTAAAGTTGTATTGAGGTATAACTAACATACAATAACCTTTCAGTACGTATCATGCTTAATTTCTACACAGTGCTTTAAAATAATGATTATTCCTACATCTTTGATGTTTTCCCCTCCACTGGTTCCTATAGCATTAGTCTATCTTGGTTATCTGACTAATTTTTAGATTTCTTCTTGGTCTTCCTTCCCTGATCTCAGGGATCTGTCTTTACTCTAAGGCTCTGTGATTTTCTTCATTAATATATTTAAAGAGTCAATCCTCTATTACTTAATGGTGATGCTCAAATTTATATCTAATCCATGACCTCTACGTCTAATGACACCTGGGAGCACTGGATGACATAGTCTTTCCTCTCACCCTTATTTATCCAATATATCACTGAATCCCAGGTTTTTACACCCAAAAGTCATCTTTTCTCGAAACCAACTCATATATTCAGATTCTTTTTATTTTTTGTTTATTGATGGTTGTTTCTCTCTTCTCACTAAAATATTAGTTCCACCAGGGTGGGGATCTTTGAAAGGTTTACATTCACTTTTTTTTTTTTATTTCTGCATATTATGGGGGTACAAACAGATTCTTTTTTGGTTTGTTTTGTTGTTGCCTAGG
The DNA here is from genome assembly GCA_963575035.1 of Avahi laniger. NCBI lineage: Eukaryota > Metazoa > Chordata > Mammalia > Primates > Indriidae > Avahi > Avahi laniger. The sequence goes on from CAUYSK010123350.1 coordinate 50,987, forward strand.
CCAGGAGTCAGTAAACTTTTGGAAAGGACCATTATAGTAAATATTGTATGATTCTTATCATAACATTATAAGAAAATTTCACAAGGCACTACTGAAGGCACTTGGAGCAGGGCAATAGTTATTGGAGGCAGGACAACATGAAAACTAATTAGGAAAAAGATGATGGGGGGAAAACTAAAGTAGAGGCAAAAGGAATAAAGATACAGGCACAGATCTGAGCAATAGTAAGCACACAGACTTGACACAATGTGGTGAGAGGTGAGGTAGAGAAAGTACTCAAGAATGTCTCTGTTTCTGCTTTAGGCACTGGGTAGGCAGTGGTCCCATTTATTAAGACAGGGAATACAAAAGCAATTAAGGACTAGATGGGCATGGGGTGTGGAGGACATGAGCAGTTCTGTTTAAAAATGTGAACTTTAGGGTCCTGTAAGACATCTACGTGAAGATATCTAATGAGCGGTTAAATGTGCAGGCCAGAACCTAGGAACAGTAATGATGATGACGATAGTTAACATTTACTGAATGCTTGTTATATGTCAGGTAAAGTTTTAAGCATTTTACATATATTAATTCATTTCATCCTTCCAATAATGCTAAAAGGTAGGTACTATGATTATTCCCATTTTATAGAGGATAAAATTAAAGCACAGGAAGATTATACTACTTGCCTGAGATGATAAATTGGTAATTGGTAGAGCTGGGATTAGAATTTGGGTCACCTGAATCTCAAAACCATACTTCTAAATATCAGGCTCTATTGCTTCCCCAGACATATATCTGGGGATTGCATTTATTTTGGAGGGTCGTTGAAGACATGGGAATAAAAAAAGGCCCAGAATGAAGGATGAGGGCAGAGGGCGTGGACATTAACATTCTAAGGATGAGCAGAGAATGAGGGGCCCACGAAGGAGACTGAGAAGGAACAGTTAGTAGCAGTAGGGAAATCAGGCAAGGTAAATTTCAAAGAAGCCAAGACAAAGTGTGTCAAGAAAGAAGTGATCAATTGTGTTTAAGGATGTAAGGAAGGCAGGTAACATAAAGATAGAAAAGTGTCTACTAGATTTAGCAACAGAGATTAACAGTGATTATGGTGTGAGAAGCTTCAGTTGGCGTAGCAGGATCAAAACCAGATTGGAGTAATTTAAACTGTGCAAGAAATGGAGATGGTCAGCACAGAATATAGATTACACTAAATAATTTTTGGAGGAGAAAGAAGCGGCTGCCTTGGCATGTTTACAAGTTGATAATTTAGATGCAGCAAAGTGAGAGAGGAGAAAGATGCCAACTATTGAAGAGAGGTTCCTGAGGAAATGGAAATACACTCTGTAGTTAAGAGTGTAGGCTCTGGGATTACAATGCCTACGTTTAAGTCCAGCTTTGCTACTTACTGCTGGTTACTTTGGGAAAGTTTCCTAATATCCGCAAGCATCAATTTACTTTCCTATAAAATGGAAACAATACTACTTCACTGGTATACTGTAAGGCTTAAACAAGATAATGCATGGGGAGAACTGACATATAGTAAGTGCTTAAAAAATGTCAGTTAGTGTTATTACCTATGGGATCCAGAGCACAAGTAGAGGGATGGTCCTTCATTAAGAAGGAGTACATTCTTTATAATAGAGAAAAAGGAGGCAATAATAGATAGCAGGTAGGTTTGGGGTGGGGGTGGGGAGACAGAGAGCTCTTTGCTGATGGTTTCTATTAATATGTTCTTGGCTGAGAATGAGGCAAGGCCATCTGTTAGAGTGAGGAGGAGCTAGTAGGATGGAGCTTGCAGAGAGCAGAGAGCCGTGCTAGGACACCATCCAGTGAAACATCAAAGTACCTCTTGCAGTGAAAGCCCCATGAGTCTGCTGAGGACTCCAAATTCTTATGGCTCTATGATTTCTTCCTCAGTGCTCAGCAACCCAGTTATAGGAGTGAATAAAACAGAACGACGGATTATCTTAAATTGAGATTTTGATAGGCAAGTGTGATGAAAGAGTTAAGAGGTCACAGGTAAATTTAGGCATTGACAAGAGTGGCTAAAGTGATGGAATGTGGGTTTTGGCCTGGATAGGGAAGAAAATAGAGGCAAGAAAGAAATTTTCAGAAAGCATAAAAGGACCAAGGGACTAGAAGTCTTGATAAAGTCAAGGTGTACGATTAGGTACTAGGGATACAACTGTGAGTAGGAAAGCTATATTCTAGCCCTTAACAAATCTTGTAGATTAACATATAAGGCAAAAAATTAAACAAGCAATTAGAAAAAAAAACATAACAATCACAGAAGACTATAGACTCTTAAGGGGTACAATGAAGAAGTATCTACTAGCTGTAGGCATGGTCAGGGAAGGTTTTCTATAGAAAGTAATCATTAAGCTGAGATTGCAAGGACAAGTGGGAGTTGGCCATGAGCAGGAGGGAAAGTGTATTCTGTACCAACATTACGAGTGAGGTCCGAATGAACAAAGGGCACGAAGTAGCAAGGACTGAAAGGTTAACATACAACTGAAGCATTAGGACCACAACTTGGGATCACTTAAAAAAGAAGAGCAAATGAAGAAATTAGCAGTTATAATGATGACAACAACAATTGGAATGCTGAAAAATATCTTAATATTCTGGGTATGCAGCATACTTAAATTCAAGATTTAGTCAAAAAGAGAAAAATACTGTACCTTTGAACGAAATGTTGGATGAACAAAATAAACAGCCTTCAAATTCCTTTTGTACCTGATTCAAAAACAAACAAAAGGGTCAGTATAAGTCATGCCTAAAGCCTGTCATCATTATAGACTCTTTGCTTGAGTATATAAATATATTTATAGGGGAAAAAATTTTTTAAAAGCAGTTCTAATTTACATATTGAATTTTAGGTGACATTTCAAAAACATTTTAGAGAATATTTTGTTATTTACAGCATCTGTTTTATAGGAGATATTAAGTGCTACTCTTGGCTTCTTACAGAGGCATTTATAAATAGAACAAAGTTGACTAAATTTACATTTAACAAACAAATTTATTGTGTGTCATTTTTTATATGGTTCTAGAATCTCTGGGATCAGATGTATGAATTAAACAGTAAAACCATTTAAAATTATGACAAAAATTAGAAACTAAAGGTTTCAATGGTCATATTTCAACAAATACATAAAATTTACTATGTCACAGAAATTTTCCAAAGGCTTTCTACTTAAATTCTCATGATGATTCTAAGCTGCATACTATTATTGCCTTTACTTTAACCTGCACAAAATCACTCAGTTGTCAAGTGGTAGAGCCAGAAATTAAACCCAGGCAAGATGGCTCCAAAAACATACTCTTATCCACTACTCTACCTAACCTCTTTAGGTATGCCTGAGATTCTTTTTTAACAGTCCAATAATCACCATTTGCTCACATGAGGTTAATTGGAAAGGACTTCAGAGTACAAACTCTTCATTTCATAATTGAGGCCTGTAGCAAGTAAAGAACTGGTTAGTGGTAGAAGCAGAACTACAGTGGAGTGGCGCTACCTTACATGTATACAACCCACATTCAGAGCAAGGTACAAAGGTGTCTGTTGGGTAATGAAAGCTTTATTATTCCCAATTAAGATGAGATTTAATGGGAGGAGTAAGACAGTTGGAAATTTATGGTAATTTTCCTTTTTTGTACCCTTATTATAAAATGGGCTTTTCAATGTAATCCACATTATGAAGCTACAAATAACTAAATAGCAAACAAGAGGGTAGAGTGCCTTTTTTATTTAGGAAATACATTAATGAGAAAAAATTTAAAACATTACATTTGATCTTTGCTGTAGTGGAGTGTCACACATTTTCTGGTTAAAATTTTCATTATCACTTCCAGGGAAATATGGTTAAATGAAAATAATTTTCTAGCTCTAAGTCAGTAGCCCGGGTTCAAGTCCAAATTCTGCATTTACTTTTGTAAGACTTTGGATAACATACTTCACCTTTCAGAATGTCAGTATTCTCCTATCTTTCAAATGTAGATATAATATCTTTTCTAACAAACACCATATAAATAGAAGTTATTTTATACATAACATTGGTTGTATATAAAAATACTGACCTCAAATTATACACAATTGGTTGTGTATAAAATATTGACCTCAAACCTTTTCCAAGGTATTTAAAAGTGGGGGAAAGTTTTCATATGAATTTACATTAATACAAAGTAAGTATGAGCTAAGGAGGGCCTCTTATGATTAAAATATCTAATCTATGTATGATAAAAATCTTTGTTATTTGAAATATCCTTTCACAGAATATATAGCAATGGTTTCTATTGCTTAATCTTAAAAAAGAAAGAAGTTATTTCCCCTTGATAATTTGCAAAAATAACTAACTTGACATCAACAACATCGTAGAGTTTCTTCAGGAAGTCAGAGTCCAGGTGATTGTATTCACTGGTCAGTGTGTGAAAATATACTAAGACATATTCCTTCACAGCAATGTGATCCATTACGTGAATAAAATATAAGATAGCCTAAAACAACAAAGAAAAGAGGAATAAAGATCATTTTGCACAGTAGGCTATTTTACAGAGGCCAAGACAAAGTAAAACCCAGAAGAGTAATCTAATCTATGCCCTAGTCATTACAGATGGACATCTCAGACTGATAAGTAACAATTCTCTTTAAAAAGATCTTCAGGAAAGTGAATCAGCCCAGTGTTTAATAATTCTCATAAATGCGACAGTGCAATCCCTTTCTGTCTTGTTCTAAGTGACAGAGGAGAACAATCAGTCTCTATCCTCTAAAATAACTCTTCATATACTGGAAAGACTTCTTGGGTCAACTACCAGGTTTCCCTTCTCTAGAATAATGATATCAAAATCGTTAAAAGTAGAATTTCTAGATTAATCATTCTTGAAGTTTCTGCTTGAATTATACCAAAGTCTTTGCAGTCTCTGCTCAGATATAGACTCATAGCTTTCACTGTAAACAAGAATTACTACAAAAGGATATAATGAGTGGTCCCTTACATGGCTCACTTTGAGGGCTAACTTTCTTGGATCTTTAGAGCTGATCTGAATGAGGATACTGAGAACAGGTTTAGTCAGTAGATGGCAATAGGCTGGGTAGCATTTCTAGAGCTCTGGAAGACTTATATTTAATGTGACTCAGATCGGTTAGAAAAATATTCTATTACAAAATGGATGAAATTTAAGAGAAACACTACAAACAAAAACAGAGATACAGTATGGGCAGGGCCAGCATGACTTAATGGTTTAGCTGTAAATAATTACAAAGAGGAAGCTAAGTGGTAACAACTGAAGGATTACTATGAAACGGCTGTTTTCCAATTCCTCCTCAGGTGAGTCCTTGGCATTAACATGACTGGATTAATGTGGATTAGGATCCAGCTGCTACCAGAAAAGACAGATGAGGACGTTAAGAAAACACATGATCTTTCCAGTTGTTACCTGGTTTGGTAATAATAATTACTATTATCTGGCTCAATATTTTATATGAAATGATATATCATGAATACCTAGAACCCCACGCAAGTACACACCAAAATCAAATGCAGGGATTTATGTTTTTATTGGTATCAATCACATTACTGATGATGAGAATGAATGTCACATTGATTATGAAGAACACAGAACAAATCACAAATAGAAACTTACTAACGGTATAATTTTCATCAGTTGAGTTTTTCCTCTGTGTCTGTTTTGATTATTCTTTATTATTCTTATTTCTCCTCTTACCAGATTGCTTTTTCATCCTCTTTCTGTCCATTCCCCATTCCCACCCTAGGGTAGTTAGCATATTCCCTTTTGGCTTCAAATTTCCCATCTTAATTTTTTTTTCATTATAAAAAGGTATAGTCACATGACAGAAAAATGTGGAAGACAAATTCTCCCCAAAACCATGAAATCCATTTTGAAATATTTACTTCATTTATGTGCTTAAAAACAAAAACCAACAACAAAAACATTACCATCAGTGTAGAAACAATTTAATGAATCATCACTTTTTCTCCTATTGATATTATATTATAAACAATTCTCTATAACCATACTTTTTAAGGGTCACAGAATATTCCATTTGTTAATGTACCATAATTATCTGTTAGGAATTTAAATTATAACTTTTTTACTACAAAGGACCCTGTGAGTAACATGCCAGGTCTGATCAGTGCTTTCACAATTTTTTTTACCCAAATACCAGTGACCAACAGTATGAGGGCTTAACTGGAAGCAATTATCAGCTTTTGCACAACTCTCTTTTATCTTAAAATTTTATGTAATTTTGCATTTTTAAATACATTTTTTCTTTGGTTAATAATTATTGATCAGTTTAAGTTATTCTTCTCCTTTGCAGTCAGTTTCTAATAAAACTAATGTTCTAGGAAGATCTATGTATTAATCTTGTGGATTCTATGGTCCCTGACATGAGTATTCTACTTTGAACAGTTTCAGGGCCTAGAGCTACTTCCAAACTTTGGATAATTTTCATACTATAAATTCTCAGGAATGAAATTACTGGCTCAATAGTTGTGATCACTTTTATAGTTTCAATTCATGTTTGATGACAATGATTATTATTTAAAAGTTTAGGCTAATTTTGAAGGTGAAAAAAGATATCTCATTTTAACTGACTTTTTTTGACTGTGAATCACGTTGAACATTTTCTTATTTTTATTTATAAGTTATAACTATTTTTTCTTTTAAGAATCATCTATTTCTATTCTTTGCCTCCAAATGAAGGGATTATGGAATATGCTATCTTGGGTAAATTACATCTCTGGTTTCTTCTCTTCTGATAGATACTCAAGCATTAATTTTCCTTTTTTCAAAAAAGAATTTGATTGTACAATTATAATAGAGAATGATTCCAACTAAACACTTGCCAGTTACATCATATCCCAAACAAGCAGCTGTGTGTTGGGGATATTACAGCATTCTAGTATTTTTGTTTCTCTTACAGAGAAAATCCAAACGCCTAACTCAACTGAAATGGTACATGCTGCCTCATAAAATCAGGGCTGCTACTCTGCTAGAGACACACAATTCTGCCTCATGTCATATTGTGAGCCCTGATTGCAAATTCATATTCTACTTAGTGTTACAATCAACATTATTTGTAAAACAGAGCCTTTTTATGGCTTACCTTGTCCATATCTATTAATGTTACAGGAATGTTTCTTCCAACTACCACCATCACTGTTCGACCACAGTTATCAACACCTACAAACAGGAAATGTAATCAGCATCCAGAAACTTTATTTTAAGAGTACTATTTGTCCTGGTTCTGACTTTACAAAAATATTCTACAGTCTTGCATCTCGTATGGTTCCATTAAAAAAAAATTATACACAAATTTAAAAGACTGAAAACCAGGCAGTGTCTCAAATTTCACCTTCCGATTTTTTTTTTTTTTACTGTGTAGGAAACAACACTCTTTTTAAAGCTTCATAAAGTTTTGATCTTTGCCCTGACTCTTAAGGGCTCTTCATGATTTTAAATCAGGAATAGGCAAAGGTAAATCAGTGACAGCCAAAGATCTTTTCATAAATAGCTTTTTGCTTTAGCTTACTACAACTTTTAATAATGTTAGTGATCCAGGAAAAAAATAAATAACACTCAAATCTGAAAATTACTGAAATGTACAAAAAATACTGTCTGAAAAAGAAATAGAATGGAGAAAGAGTGGGAATCTGGGAATTTTCATTGTCTCCATTATGTATTTATATAAGGTTTGAATTTTGTAGTAGCAAATATATAGTACTTTTAAAAGCAGACTTTTTTTAAAAAAGAAAAAGGACACTAGGAGGAAGTGAAGTTGGCCAGTGTAGAACTGTAAGTTGAAAATTTCATAGGTTGAGTTTTTTTTTTAAGATCTTGATGATGGAAAAACTATCTGCATTAGTATAAAGACATTTTATTTATACATAGAGTGGATGAAACCAGAGAAAAATGGAGTCTCAAACAGCATGCTAGGTAGGGTCCTTAATTAGTAAAAGAATAAGTTACCGTACCCTTAAGCTCACCTGTTTGGTATAAGGCTTTTAGAGAAGCAATATCAGACAGATCCTCGGATCTTGCTTGACATAACCAGCGATTATAACTAGAGAAATAAAGGATATAATCATTATAATAAGCCCTTGAAAAGTAAGTTTACAAATGGGACTGGTTTTCAAGGTCTTTCTCCAACCCTAAAGAACTGATGTTTCATTATAATGAAGGAGTTAAAGAGGTACTACACCATGCAGAACCTCTACTATATGTCATTAATAAAATGAGTGCAAATGAGTTACCGAGAAAGGAAGGTGTTCATGACTTAAAAAATTCTTATGATCAAATAAAGACTATACAGACATGTGGCTAAGATACCAAACACTCAAACTGGAATTGTTTTAAAATATTATTATTTTCCCTTTACTAAAAAACGCAAATAAAGAAAGCTAAAGCAACGGCAGATCTCTAAAACAGATGTTCACTCATTCAACAAAGATTTATTGGGTGCTTATTCTATAATAGGTACCGAGAATGTTACAATGAAAACCATGGTTGCTGCCCTCAAGGAGTTCATTTTTCAGGGGAAAACAAGTAAGTGCTGTACATGTTATGTGGGACCACAAGGGAGCTAGGTAATTTTATCTGTGAAGTCCTGGTATATTTAATGATTGGTTAATCAAACTAGTTGTACTGATGCTCCATATACCAGATCGTATGGACTGCAGTTTGCCTTTGGCTAAGGGGATGCTAAAGCTGGAAGAGACGTTAAAGATCTCCACAGATGGGAAATGACCTGCCAAAGAGGGTCAAGTTAATCTTAGAGCTACCAGCCAATTAATGGTAGAGGATCAATTTGAAGTTACATTCAGGTCCTCAGATTTCTGGAAAGGTCAGTAATTTTTTCTACTATATTATACTGCTTTCTCAAAATTCAAAGTGCCACTTACTTGACTGTACCAAGGCTTTTAAAGTACCTAAATGTATGAAAAGCAACTTTGAAGCGTCTAGGACACATATGGCAACAGCACATAACAAAAAAGCTAAACTAGGAGACTTGGGTTCTAATCCTACTGTTTTCAGGGCAAACTTACTGAAGTCGTTTTACCTTTATGGACCTCAATTTTCTCATGTGCAGAATGGTATTTATGTAGGACATCTTTCAGCTATAACATACAATCACACAACTAAGGATATTTAATGGGAAGTCTACTATATATGAACTGTAATTAACAAGTGATCTATCTGCTAGCTTTACACAAATTATTGCTTGTGAAAACACTTGGTGCTGCATTAGTTCTATAGATTTCCTTCCTAAATTTGGTAACTTGCCAATCTATGCATATTGAAAAGTCAAAGACAATAAATAGCTTTTAACTTTGAGTTAAAATATAATTTGAAAGTCAAGAAAAGGCCTATGTTTACTGTAGTTCTCCCTAATTCATATGCACTATTCCATATTTTCACAGTGACTTCCTAGATTTACACTACATCCATAATTCTGATTTTTTTCTCTTTTTCAAAAAATATTTTCTTTAGCTGAAAAATAATGTACAAGGTGTTTTGATATGTGCAACGTGGTGGAATGGCTAAATCAAGCTAATTAACATATCCATTACCTCACACACATCATTTTTTTGTGATGAGACCACAAAATCTACTCTTAGCAATTTTCAAGTATATAATACATTAACTACAGTCACCTGGCTGTACAATAGATCTCTTCAACTTATTTCCACTGCCTAACTGAAATTTTGTATTCTTTGACCAACATCTTCTCAATTTCACTCCCTTCCCCCAGCCCCTGGTAACCACCATTCTTCTAGTCTTTGCTTCTGTGGGTTCAACTTTTTAAGATTCCATACCAGTATTTGTCTTTTTGTGCCTGGCTTATTTCACTTAACATAATGTCTTTTATCTTTAGTATGAAGAATAAAAGACAAAACTATTAAAAATAATAATAGCTACAATAATTTGTGAAGGCATACACAATATAAAAAGATGTAAATTATGACATCAAAAACAAAATGGGGGGAAGTGTATAGTTTGTTTTGTTTTTACAATTCTGTTTTCTAATTGTTTTATGATTAAGTCATCTCCACAAGACTAAACAGCAAAATATTAATATATCTTAAATGTCTAATGAGCATCATAGGTCCTAGCACAAAGCATATAATAGGGATTTGATGAAGACCTATTAATTTCTATATTCCGTTTATGTATCCATTAGCTCGTTTTTCAAATATTTATTGAAAAAAATCCAATGCTTACATCACAGTAGGGACTCAAATCTTCACTGAATGAAATAATAAACATGAGTCTTATGCAAAGTATTTAGGGGGCTTGAGATGATGCCTGAGATGGTACCCTTAGCTTCAAAGAGCATAAAGTTGATTATATGAGACAGAAGTATTATGGTACAAAGAGAATGAATTTTGTAATAAGATAGAATGAAACGAGCAACCCAAAAGAAGTCTAAATCCTCTATCAATCAAGTATGTATGCCGAGAATGGGACTGGTAAGGAGTTGGAGATAGGGTGAGGGGAATGGAGTGGAGGCAAGTCCCAGATATGTGGTAGAAATAGCTTCTTTGTGCCCTGAAGACTTCTACCATGGTCAGTACAAGGCTTTATCCACTTACTGCAATGTCTGCTTCCATTCCATCAGACCACAAGACAGGGAATATGTCATACTGGTCTCTATATTTCCAGCCAATCTCTAGGGTAGTTCCTGACACTCAATAACTACATATTCAATGAACTCTGAAAAACTTTTTAAACTGGAATTCATGTGCACAAAATAGAATTATTCATCATCCTTGGTTCAAAACATTCTCAACACTGGTACATGCATGGTCCACTTTAAAAGACTGGTTATACAACTAGTTATTTTTAATAAAGTACTAAGCACCCCAAAACCTATCACTCACAACAAAAATGAGTACTTTCACAATAACCTACATCTAATCACATTATTGCCCTCCAATGCCAACTCCCTACCTCCCCCCACCATTATCTGGAATCCCAGGTACATCATTTCCTTGTTTTCCTTTTTACTTTGTTTTAATTCATCTATATGTATTCAGTGTAAGCAGTTGTTTTGGGTTGTTTTTGACTATTAAAAAAGTTTGTCATGCTGTATGTAATCTTTTGGGTCTTACTTTTTTGACTTATTATAATATATTGCTAAGATTCATCCATATCGTTGGGTTTCAATGTTACTAATTCATTTCGACAATTACAGATTGAGCATCCCAAAACCAAAAATTCAAAATCTGAAATGCTCCAAAATCTGAAACTTTTTAAGACCAACATGACACTCAAAGGAAATGCTCACTGGAGCATTCTGGGTTTTCAGATTTGGGATGCTCAACTGGTAAGTGTAATGAAAATATTTCAAAATCTGAAACCTGAAACATTTCTGGTCCCAAGCATTTTGGATAAGGGATACTCAACCTGTATATATAATGTATTCATACTATATGAAAATATCGTTTTTTAAATCCACTCTTCCACTGATGGACACTTGGTCTGTTCCCAGGTTTTTGCTATTGTAGAGCATGCTACAATCACCTTGTTTTACATGTCTCCTGGTATACATGTGCATGATCTCTCTTATGTAAGACCTAGGAGTGGAAGTGCTAAGTTACAGGAAATGTTCAATTTCAGCAGATAAGGCCAAACTTCTTTTCCAAAGCACTGCACCAGTTTATACTCCTATGAGCAGTGAATGAGATCCTGGGAATCCACATCCTGTTTAACACCTGGTATTACCAGATGTTTTAACTTTTGCCCATTGGTTATGTTTGAGATGATATCTCATTCCTCTGATCACTAATGACGTTTAGATCCTTGACACATTCACGTTTTCCTCTTTGTGAGATGTCTGCTCATATCATTTGCCCACTTTTCTATTAATTTGTTCTTTTCTCACTGACTTGTAGTTCTTTAGATATTCTTGATACCAATCATTTGTTAGTTGTGTATATTGTGAATATTTGCTCCTGTTCTGTAACTTGCTTTTCACTTCACTTAAGCTTTTTGGCTCCAATTCTTAAGTTCTTAATTTTAATATAGTCAAAACTATTTTCCATTAATAGTTAATGTTTTTCAAGTCTTGTTTAAAAAAGCTTTCCTTTCTCTAAGGTATGAGAGATACTAATCTATAACTTCTTCCATGAGTTTTAAATTTTTTAAAAATTTAAGTCCTTAATTCATCTAAAATTGATGTCCATGGTGTAAACCCTGAAATAGTATAAACTCTAAAATGTTTTAAATGTTGGTGATTAACAAATTGACATCTAAGGATAAGACTTTGGTTGGCGAAGTCTATAAACATGTTTACGGGGAGAAGGTTTATAGTTTACATCAGATTCTTAAAGGCTTCATGATTTTAAAAAGGTTAGGATCACTGCTGAGACACTAGTGCTGTTCTTGATACTAAGGACCTTTAAGTGAATTTCAGTGCAACAACTCATGACTGCAATTTTCATCAGGTTTCTTAATTCTAGTTAAGTCTCTTCCATTCCCACTATAAATTGTGTAAGTTTGATTATATAGTCATATGTTTTTCTTTTAAATCAGTAGTTGGGAGGAGAGAGTAAAAACAAAAGATGTTATTCTTCCCTTCTCACTCAATAGACAATGCTTACCTTGTTTTCCTCTAAACCACATTATTCAAAGAACATTTTATCTTTTCCATTACGCCTCTTATAAAGTGCACCTCATTTTTTTGCTGTAGTTTTCTGTGTTTTATTTCAATAAAGACAAGCAATCCTGCGTTCCAATCCAAAAATCCAAAACAAAATTAAAAAAGGAAAATTGAACTCAAAATGATTTCTGGTTTTCCTATATTTTATTCTGAATAAACAAATTTCTATTACTTGATAGGTAAAATATAATAATCATTGATAAGCATACAAAATATGTCAAAATGGCAGAAAAAGTAGCCACTACAGTGTTCTGTATAGACAGAAATACAAATAGTCTCTCAATGGGTTACAGTCAACTGAGGTTGGATATTGTCCTCATAAGGTGACGTAAGCCGACTTCTTCCAATTAATCAATTACCACCCACCTGCACAGCCAACAGCTGAATGATGAAGAAACTTTAAACTTAATTACTTTTAAAAGAACAATAACTAACCCATTTGTGTAAAACCAATAGACCAGGGAAGATTTTGTCTATGGAATTAACAGGAGCTTTTCCAGACCTCATGCAACTGCGCCACCCTAGACTTGGTTAAGACCCTTGTTATATGCTCTTATTGCACACTGTACCTGTAATTCAAACAATTATTCATACACTAGTTAGTTTAATATTTTTCTCCTCTGCAAGATCCTAAGCTCCGTGGGGGAGGGGGGAGGTGTTGTATCTGTTTTGCTTGTCACTTTGCTACCCGTATTATCTAGCACAACACTTGGAACATTACCAAAGGCCTAATAAATATTTAATAATGAACAAAATCATGTTTTTGCTATAAAAAATGACATAAGAGTAACAGGCAATTAGATCTTAAGGCAAACAAGGAATATTAATGAAATTATTCCATGTTCCTATGGAATAATTTCAAGAGTTTCAAAAGCAGCATTTTTAAAAAAGAATATCTAGTTTGCTTCCTAATTTTTGTAAGGAAATCAACTTCTATCTTATGATACACCCAAATCAGAGTCAAACTGGACAGAAAATCTGGATTAGAAAATACGCCTAATTTTTCCAGATATTAAAAAGAATTACTGCAAAGAGATATTGATGTGGGAAGGCAGTGCTATCAAATGAATAATATAAAACTAGTGCCAATCCACATGACCTTTGGTTTTGGCACTGATAGAAGAACTGAAGGCTTTCAAAAGGATATTACTAACTACAAACCTACTTATGTCTCAGAGAAAAAAATTTAACATTTTGTTCAACCTGATTAACCAACATAATCAATAGAAACTAGACTCAAATGTCAAAATGAAAACCTAACTTAGAAAGAGCAAGAGAAGTAAATTTTAAAAATTACAACCTACAATCTCAATACAGCAGAGTATTCAAATAGATGACTTACAGCTCAGTTGTATCACCAATCCTAAATAAACAGTCATCAATTCCAAAACATTTTGGTCTCAGCACTCTTTCATGTTTTTAAAAATTATTGAGGTCAGATAGACAGAAGGAACAAGTTAAAAATAATTTTAAAAAATTAAAAATAATAAAAATTATTTCTTTCATCAGTGTTTTGTAGTTCTTTTTGTAGAGGTCTTTAACCTCTTAAGTATATTCTAGGCATTTTATTTTCTTTGTAGCTATTGTGAATGGTACTGAGTTTTTGATTTGATTCTCAGTTTGTCAGTATATACAGATGCTACTGATTTGTGTACATTGATTTTGTAATGTGAGACTTTGCTGAATTTATTTATCAACTCTCAGAGTCTTTTGGTGGAGTCGTTAGGGTTTTTTAGATGTAAGATCATATTGTCTGTAAAAAATGATAGTTTGACCTCCTCTTTCCCGATTTGGATGCCTGTAATTTCTTTCTCTTGCCTAAGTGCTCTGGCTAGGACTTCTACGTTGAATAGAAGCGGTGATAGTGAGCAACCTTGTCTTGTTCCAGTTCTTAGTGGAAATGCTTTCAACTTTTCCCCATTCAGTACAATGTTGGCTGTGGGTTTGTCACATAAGCTTTTAAAATTTTGAGGTTATGTTTCTTTTATGCCTAGTTTGTTGAAAGTTTTTATCATAAAAGGGTGCTGGATTTTATAGAATGCTTTTTCTACATCTACTGAGATGACCACATGGTCTTTGTTTTTGTTTTTGTTTATGTGGTGAATGTTTACTGATTTATGTATGTTAAATCATTCTTGTATTCCTGGGATGAAACCCATTTGATCATGGTGGATTATCTTTTTGATATGCTGTTGAATTCAGTGTGCTAGTATTTTGTTGAGGCTTTTTTTTTTTTTTTTTTTTTTTTGAGACAGAGTCTCACTCTGTTGCCCGGGCTAGAGTGCCATGGCATCAGCCTAGCTCACAGCAACCTCAAACTCCTGGGCTCAGGTGATCCCCCTGCCTCAGCCTCCGAAGTAGCTGCGACTATAGGCATGCGCCACCATGCTCAGCTAATGTTTTCTATATATTTTTAGCTGTCTGGTTAATTTCTTTATATTTTTGGTAGAGACGGGGTCTCGCTCTTGCTCAGGCTGGTCTGGAACTCCTGAGCTCAAACGATCCACCGGCCTAGGCCTCCCAGAGTGCTAGGATTATAGGTGTGAGCCACCGCGCCCAGCCTTTGCTGAGGATTTTTGCATCTATATTCATAAGAGAAACTGGTCTGTAGTTTTCTTTTTTTATTGTGTCCTTTCCTGGCTTTGGTATCAGGATGATACTGGCTTCATAGAATGAGTTAGGGAGGATTCCCTCCTTCTTGATGTTATGGAATAATTTCTGTAGGACAGCTACCAGTTCTTGTAAGTCTGGTAGAATTTGGCTATGAATGTCTGGTTTGGGGCTATTTTGTGTTGGGATATTTTTTATTACTGCTTCAATCTTGCTGCTCATTACCGGTCTGTTCAGGGTTTCTCTTTCTTCCTGGTTCAGCCTTGGGAGGTTGTGTGTCTCCAAGAATTTATCCTTCTCCTCTAGGTTTTCTAGTTTGCATAAAGGTTTTCATAGTATTCATGTATATTTTATATTTCTTCTGTATCAGTTGTAATGTCTCCTTTTTCATTTCTGGTTGAGGTTATTTGAGTCCTTTTTCTTCTATTTCTGGTTAATCTGGTTAGTGATCTATTGATTTTGTTTATCTTTTCAAAGAACCAACTTTTGTTTCATAAATCACAGATGACACAAACAAATGGAAAAACATCCCCTGCTCATGGATTGGTAGAATCAACATTGCTAAAATGTCCACACTGCCCAAAGTGATTTACAGATTCAATGTAATCTCCATCAAAATACCAGTATTATATTTCACAGATCTAGAAAAATATTCCTAAGCTTCTTTTGGAACGATAAAAAGAGCACCAATAGTCAAAGCAATTTTAGGCAAAAAGAACAAATCTGGAGCCATCACATTACTTGACTTCGAATTATATTACAAGGCTATAGTAACCAAAACAGCATGGTATTGGTATAAAAGTAGAGACATAGACCAATGGAATAGAGTAGAGAACCCAGAAATAAAGCCATTTACCTACAACCAACTGATCTTCAACAAAGCAGACAACAATATACACTGGGGAATCCTATTCAATTAATGGTGCTGGGAAAATTGGATAGCCACATGCAGAAGAATAAATGCCCTTTAATTCATAAGCTGATAAAGAAAATGTGGTGTGTGTGTGTGTATATATTATTATATATAATTATAATATATATTATATATCATATATAATACATATTATATATATTAATATATATTGTATATATATACACACACACACACACACACACCATGGAGTACTGCTCATCCATAAAAAGGAATGAAATACTGTTTTTTGCAGCAACGTGGATGGAACTGGAGACCATTATCTTGAGTGAAGTATCTTAGGAATGGAAAATCAAACACCATATGTTCTCACTAGTAAGTGGGAGCTAATAGATAGGTACACACAGGCACAAACTGATATAAAGGACGTGAGAAACCAAGAAGGGCACAGGGTAGGAGGGTGAGTGTGGGGTAGAAACTTACCTGTTGGGTACAATAAACACTATTCTAGTGATGGGCACACCAAAAGCCCTAACTTAAGCATTATATAAGATATCCATGTACTAAAAATACTTGAACCCCCTTAATTAATATTTTGAAGTAAAAAAATAAAAATTATTGAGCACCCTAAACACCTTTTCCTTATATCAGTTATGTCTACCAAAACTTACCATATTAGAAATATAAACAGAAATTTTTAAAATATTAATTTGAAAACAGATATTATGTGAACATAACTTTTTTTTTAATTAAAAAATCTGTATTTACGTAGAAGAGTTGTACTCTTTTAGTTTTTGCAAATCTCTTTAATTTTTGGTAGATTCTCATAAATGCATCTGCATTTAAGTTACTGCAATATGACACATTAAGTAGCCTCCATAAAGCTCCATTGAACACTGTGAGAGAATGTGAATGAAAAGGAAAAATAAATCTTAGCAATGTTATGAAAATAGTTTCACCTCACAGGCTCCTTGGACCATACTTGACCATACTTTTAAGAAGTACTATAATCACTGTTAAAGCAAAATTAGTCTGTTTTGTTTTTTTTTTTTTCTCTCTGTACTGGGGACCCTTATACAACCCCCTAACAAAACTTAGAGGAATTCCTTGTAACTGATTAATTTTGGAAAAAATAAACAATTAATCCGAGTTTCAGCCAATCACAGTCTACTAGCTGGATCACACCCAAATAAGGCAAATACCTAGCTGTAGTCAATCAAGTAATTTCTCTACTTTGCTCCCTCAGTCCTATAAAAGCCTCTGCTCATGCTGCTAGAATAGAGTTCTCTGAACCTCTCCTGGCTTTGAGTGTTGCCTGATTCATGAATCCTTCTTTGCTCAAAAATACTGTTATTTTGTCTAAAGTTTTTAATGTCACCCTGAATGAAGTAGTGTGTGTTACAGATGTAAGACAAGACCTCATCTTTAATTATCACAGACGCTGGGCACATAAGTGGGAAATCAGAAAATCTTTTGGTTTAGATACAGCTTATCCCTCAGAGGAACAGCTTTGGGAGCCACAGGCTGTGCTTTTCTCCAAGCCTGCAGCTGTGTGTTCACTGGACATGCACAACAACCTGACTGCAGTTCAGAACTTCTACCATAGTAACTGCTGGGTAAAAGCGGCTGGTAACAGCCTTGGCACAAATTGAGGCAGTGGCGCCAAAGGCACCAAACTGCAATAGTAGTCACTGGATTCTTCACTGCCGCATACTTGCAGAAACAAAATAAGCCAGCTTCATTTAAGAATGTTTTTGACAAAGTAAAAATTATTAATTTTATTAAAATCAACTCTTGAGAACACATATTTTAAATATTAATGTGTGACAAAATGGGAAGAACACAGAAGTACTTCTGCATAAGGAAGTATGAGGTTGTCTTATTTCAGTGGTTATTTCAGTTGTGAGCTGAAATAGTTGCTTTTTTCATGCAACACCATTTTTACTTCAAAGAATGACTGACAAGCTAGTTATTCAACATGAATATATGACAGATGTTTTCTCAAAAATAAATAAAGTGACCCTATCATTTCAAGAAAAGCACTCATGTTACCAGTGATAAAACTACAGCTTTAAATATACATATATAATTTTGGGAAATTTGTATTATCATCAGAAACTTGATAGTTCCTAATATTTAAAGACTTTTCTAATGAGATTGGTGGTGATACTAACAAATATAATTTTTTTGATTTTGTGTAATGAAATGTGTCAATATTTGGGAGATCTGAATAATTTGGTGCATATTTTCCAAAAGACCAATGCATCATGTTATAAAGTCTGTCTTGTAACAGGATTTTTTAAAAACTATAGAACACATTTTAATATAACAGAATACAAAAACTCATGGATATGGCTTGAGATTCCACATTACAACTAAACTTTAAGACACTACCATTTATCATATTCTGGTATAACATCAAAGGATATCCCCGATTATTTAAAAAGGCTACTAAAATACTCCTCTCTTTTCCAATTATATAGCTGAATGAGGTCAGATATTCTTCACACAACTTATTGCAGCAGTTTGAATGCTGATATGAGAATCCAGCTGTCTTTTATTAAGTCAAACATCAAAAGATTTGCAAGATTTTTAAAAATATAAAATACTACTATTCTTCTTACTATATTGAAAAAATAGTTATTTTTCAAAAAACAAAAACATAATGAATAGCTGCTTGGGAGGCTGAGGTAAGAGGATCGCTTGAGTCTAGGAGTTAAGAACAGCCTGAGCACCGAATGCACCAAGACCTATCTCTAAAAATAAAACCAACCAAACAAACAAACAAAAAAAACCAAAAGAAAGATGGGTTGTTTTAAAATTAATTAATAAGCAATTTCTCATGCCATAAACATTGGTGGCTATAAGCCATGTAAACAAATGGGGTCCTCAACAAGTTTTAAGAGTGCAAAGGAGACCTGAGAACAAACAGGTCCTAGGTTCCAGGTCCCAGTCACGTGAATGCAGGAGCCCAGTCACTACATTTATTTTTATTTATTCATTCATTCATTTATTTTTGTACAGATAGGGTCTCACTTCATTCATTCATTTGTTCACTCATTCATCTGTCTGTTTACTTTTGTGGAGATGGGGTCCTGCTATTGCCCAGGCTGGTCTTGAATTCCTAGCCTCATGTGAACCTCCTGCCTTGGCCTCCCAAAGTGCTGGAATTACAGGCGTCAGTCATTGAGCCTGGCCAGTCACTTTATTTAAAGAAAAATGTCTGCCAGGTGATTATTGCACATGGTCAGGTTTAGAAACCACAGAAACTATCATTTGCTTGTGACTGCATTCTTTGGAAAAGTTATTCGTTGGCGCCCCCTAGTGGCTAATTTGCTTTTGTTCGTAAAAATAAAATCAGAATAGAGTGAAGACCTGAGACTGAAGAGACACAAAATTTTAATTCTGTAAGGACTCCAGGGATCATTTAGCCAAAATCCCACTTTATCAATGAAGAGTGACAGCATTCATATCTAATTAAACACAGCATGATAAATGCTATATTATGCTTTGAGTAAGTGCAGGGTGAAAAAAGCATACAGGAGGCAGCATCTATTCCAGACTTGGGAGGTAAGTTTCCAGAGGCGATTGCTTCTGAGCTGAAACCTGGACAGGAACTGAAGGATGAGAGCGGTCCAGCCAAAAGGAATGGCAAGTACAAAAGCTCAAAGGTAAAGCACACCACGATTTGCTCAGTGTTGAAGAGAATGGCAGTGATCAATTTTAAGAGCTTGACAAGTAAGTATCAGGTGCTGTCCTAAGCTCATTACATTACCTCATTTAATGTTCACAACAACCCTATCAAATGTTACCCCCCAACCAATCTCATAAGGTAATGGAGAATAGTCATTTATAATTTATTTTTTTTTCTTTAGAATTTTTGAAAAGCGGCTAGCTTTCCAGGGACTATTAATCTGGAAAAGCTTACCTCAAAGTATTCCTACAAAAGCTGCCTCTGTGTTTTTAAAGGATTTATTCAGAATTGCTTTAGAAAACACCTGAAGAAATGGAATGGGTCAGGCTCGTTATAAGGTCTGGCAGAAATAAAACATTTTTAAATTTTATAAAACCATAGATTATGCTTTAATTGTAACATAGTAAAGTATAAGCTTTGCAACTGCCTTTCCCTTTTCCCAATTTCTACTTTTAGACTGTAACCGCACATGGAGGTGCATGCAATGACACAAGACAGAGCAGGAGCTCTGAAATCAGACAAGCATCTGAGCACCGGCTACATCACATATTAACCATGATCACTGACAACTTCCTTAACTTTGAGTTTTTGCATTCACAAAATGAGGACAGGACTGTCATGAAAAATAAATTAGAACATGCATGCAGATCACTTGAAAGGTGTAAAGTCCCTTTCTTGTTTCTCATGTCCTTATGTGTCTAATAGTCCAAATGGGTTTGCCTTACTTTCTTTGATGCTGCTTCTGCAGGGCTGCCTCTGATAACTGTCCCTGAAGGATCAGTTTTCTTTGCTTATCGATATCTCCCTCCATTCGAGCAAAAGCATGAGAGCCAATGAAAGAGAGATCAACTCCCAAGCCGTCATCCTCTTCTTCCTGGTTGTCTGTAACAAAAATACTACTATCAACAGAGAACTTAGGACCAAATTAGACAGTAAATGAAAGAGATTGTGAACGCTGCAGTAGCGATGGTTGTGAAGTAACTCAAAAAACTAGGGTTAATGTTATTTTTTGAGAATGACACTGAAATCAGACTTAGGATTTGTGAAATTGAAATAATGAAAGAAACTGCCTGTCCATGTGTGACAGAAGTTTTAGGAATATATGAAATCAAACAATCCTAGAAAGAAAAGAGTAGAATGTGATCATATGTAAACTGACAAAGTAATTAGTTTGTATTTGGATTTAAAGATGGCTCATCACACAGCATCTAACAAAAGAGAAACAGAAAGAACAAATGCTTGGGAGTACTTATACATTACTGCTTAAGGGGAGCATTTGACTGATCGGCACAGAAACTCCAGCCAGGTAATGCTCCAAGGAAGAGGAATGCACCAGGATCGCAGGGTATGATCCACAGTCACTAAGAAATATTTCAATTATTTATAATTTAGTATCTTGGTTTTCTACACTGGTCATACCAACACAATCATTTTGGTCTATGAGAGTTATAGTTCTCACTACAAGTTAGTAAGCAAACTTTCTGATCTATCCATATGATCATTGTCACTTTGGCTAGTGAGAGCCAGTCTCTTAGGAATGGATCATCTCCTATTGTGGTGGCTACTGCCTTACTAGACCTGTGGGAAATAAAAACAGAAAATGAACCTTGTACCATGGAGAGATTCCCAAGGCAATGCCACCAATTGGATCCCAGCCTAGAGGACTAGCAGACGTGGGGAACTTCACCACATCTGCTTCACTGCTCTTCAAATTGTGACAGGCCAATAGCTCAGAAGGACCTGCTTTCACTAAAAATACCCATGAATAAATCTTCCTTCAGTCCCTCAAGTAAAGCAGATTTTATATATATATATATTAACAGATTTAATACTCTAATTGAAAATATTTAAGAACACTAAAGCCTATGTCTCTAAGGTAACAATATTTTCTGAGATGTAAATGTAAATCAAACACTCTTTGAGAATGATGGGTAGAAGACAACCTTTGGCTAGTGAGTTAGTCTCATCTACTGTCCAGCACTGACATCTCACACTGTTTTGCTGCTCACTACTCCTTATCACATTAAATGCATTTTATGGAGGAAAAATTATATGGCGGTGACCATTTGGTGGTTACAAGCATGAGGTCTCCAAATAACTCCAGGTATTATTTCAAGGTTCTACTTTATTGGAGGCTCACCCAAAGTTCATGGCTACTCCTCCAGCAAAGCCTGGTTCACAGACATTTCCTGCTGTTAGACCACTTGACGTAAGTCTGTATACTGGTGATAAATATTACAGTTGGGTAGCTTTCTACAAATTTTAACTTGATGCTCATTTTTAAAAGAAGTGTTCACAGTAGGAATCTCATAGTAATTCCCTAAACTGCTGGATTTCAAGATTAAGTCTTAGTACTGAAGCTTGTGAGGCATGTTTCCATAGAATGGACTTATGACCTTATACACGTACATGTGAAGGCCAGTACAGGCTGTCATACAGGACAGAATCAGAAGGCTGTCCATCCCAACATGCTCTACCTACTACTTCAGCTTACATGTATATATAACCTAGACAAACAAAATGAATGACTATAGTATTCTTGTCTCAGTATTTAATATTTGGTATAGCTTTTAGAGGACACTGTTAAAAATTTTAGATGACTACTATCTCCCCAGTATCCTATATGAGACTATAAGCTTTGTTAGGGTGAAACTGTTGTTACGTCCATCTCCAAATCCCCACTGCCTAACACAGACTTGACAAAATTTCTATCTACCTACCTACCTATCTACAGATATAAATTTTTTAAATTTAAAGAATAAATTTCAACAAGAATAAGACTCTGAAAACTTCTAAACTAGTCTTGATCTTAGCGTCATGCTGATAGAGAGCTTTCCAAAGGTCAAGCTGAACTTCTTACTTCTTTGGTGGTTAGTGTCTTGTTTTGTTTCCTTAAGAAGGAAATTAAGAAAGATAGAACTCTGGAACTCACCCTCTGGAGCACCAGGTTTTTCACTTATTCTAATCTGCCGTTCAGGTACCACAGGCTCCCCTTCTGCATTTCCAATATCTGCAGGTAGGTATGGCAATGACCTACTCTCCTCCTTTAATGACCTTGGGAAGTACAGAGGTAGCAGCTTTTGGTAAGTAGCCTGTGTCAGAAAAGCAGGACATTCTGTGAACGATAACGAAGTAAAGAAGCAGACCTCAGCAGTACTTAGTGCTGTCCACGCACCGTGAAGACAGCCTCCATCAAGAATAAAGACCTCACCACCTCTGAGCTCGGACGAGATGCTGTCTGGCACCCTCAATCAGTTCTTGTGTTAAAGACTGGAATATTGTTAGCCGGTCAAGTTAAATGCGATGCACATCCTGGCAATTCCAAGTCACTGAACCTGGAAGGCATAATCCCGCCACTCCTGTGGCCATCCCTACCTGCACTTTCTAATGATATCTAACATGTAAGACTCAGCACAGAGGCCACCTCCTTAAAACCCTCAGTGTGCCACCAGGGTCCATTTGACCCAGGTTCAGTTTTTGAGTTTTGTTTTTTTTTTTTTAACATTTCTAACTACGTGTGAAAGACTGCTATTTCATGACTTTTATTCTTTCTTGAAGATTTCAAAGAACAAAGATAAATTTAATTTTTTTACAAAGAAACAGAATAAAACTCATCCTATCTTATAATTTCCATATAGGTTAGTCCACCGGACTCATTTACAAATCTGCGATATATTGCAGGCATTTAGGGCTCTTATTTTCCTATATCTTGAACCGTTTTCCATTTTCGTCATCCTAGGAATTATTTTAGCATTACTCATCAATTATTACCAATTATACTAAACAAGACTAAATTAAAATAATAAGAAAACAAAAGAATGATGGAACTGCCTGGAAGGACAATGAAATTCAAGAAATCATTACTCTTCAGTTTTCTTGTTGTGTTGCTCACAGTATTGCATCATCTTTTAAGTAGGTATAAAAGAAGGTACATAAGAAGTAGGTATATAAAAAAGATTTTATAGTCTTTTTTAAAAAACTGAGATATAATTTACTAACCATAAAGTTTGCCCTGTTAAAGTATGCAATTTAGTGGTTTTTAATATCTAGTATTCACAAAGCTGTATAATCATCACCAATATCTAGTTCCAGAACATTTTCATTACCCCAGAAAGAAACACCAAACCCATTAGCAATCATTGCCCATTCCTCCCTCCCCTGGAAACTACTCATTTTCTGTCTTTATGAATTTGTCTCTTTTGGATATTTCATAAAAATGGAGTATAATATGTGGCCTTTGTGTCTTAGCATGTTTTTAAGGTTAACTCATGTTGTAACATGAATCAATACTTCAGTCCTTTTGCATGGCTGAATAATATTCTATTATTAATAAATATATATATACACACATTTTGTTCATCGGTTGATGACATTTGGTTTGTTTACACTTTTTGGCTATTATGAAGAATGCGGCTAGGAATATTTGTGTGCAAGTTTTTGTGTGGAAATATGTTTTCATTTCTCTTCTGTACATACATCAGAGTGAAACTGTTGCATTATGTGTGGTACCTCTAACTTTTTGAGGAAATGCCAGACTGGTTTTCAAAGCAGCTGCATCATTTTTACATTCCCACTAGCTATGTATGAGAGTTTCAACTTCTCTACATCCTTGCCTACACCTGTGATTATCTGTCTTCATAATTATAGTCACATTAGTGGGCATGAAGTAGTATCTCATTGTGGTTTTGACTTCCATTTCTCTAATGGTTAAATGGTGTGGTGCAACTTTTTAGTATTTACTGATCATTTGTATATCTTATTCAAAGAAATGTGTATTAACCATTTTTTAAAAAAAATTTTCTGTATTTTATGATGTTTTCACAATTTAAAAAGCTTGCTGGCTGGGGAGGACTACCCCTCCCAGGGCTAGCCAACTGCTGAAGTTAGTAGACAACTTATTTGGGAGCACATCTTGTATATGTAAACCAAGCAATCCTGAATCTTGCAGCCCAACTATCTCCTTATTTAACTCATAAACCAAGAAAATATTTTCCCTGCCCTAAATCATCCCAGGCCAGGTACCAGGCAACTAGAGACTACTCCTATAGCCCAAAGTCTGCTGGAAATATTCTAAGTAGCCAATCCTAAACTGTTAACGCTGCCCTGCCTTGCCTTTCCCAAGGAAAATCCAATAAAGGCTCTGGCTTCTAACCAAAACCTAGTGTTCCCCCTGTGGCCCTATGTGGCATGCCATGCCTCTCTTTTCCAGGGGAACTGTAAGTAACATTGAACTTTTCTTTCAACAGCATTGCCTTCTCCATGTCATCACTCAGTCACCTTTATAAATTAAAAACTAGGTATGAAACAAAATGTCTATTCAAAACTTTTGCTAATTTTTAATTGAGTTGTCTTTTTATTGCTAAATTGTAAGAGTGCCCAATTTATCTATTTTTATTTTAGCTGCTTGTGTTTTTGGTGTCATATCCAATAAACCACTGCCTAATCCATGGTCATCAAGATTAATACTTACATTTTCGTCTAAGAGTTTTATAATTTTAGTTTTAGTTAGGTCCTGGATCCCCTTTGAGGTAATTTTTGTATACGGTATGGGGTAGGGGTCCAATTTAATTCTTTTGCATATGGATATCCAGTTTTCCAAAACTATTTGTTAAAAAAGACTATTCTCTAATTCAATGATCCATGAGTTAACAATGCATTTCTAAGGACAAAGAAGAAATATGGTACTCTCATTCAGTTAGTCATTCAACAAGAGAACTTCCCCACAGGATAATATTTTGTGACAGGAACCTGGACCATCCCATTTTACTAAAAGGATGTGTGACAGTGTTCTTTCATCTTTTATGATGTTTGTGCAACAAATTTTACTTGACACAAAGAGGTTTGTTATGTTTAAATTCTCATCGAATTGTCTAATAAAATTCTCATTATCCACTTTATTTTTCAATAAATTACCCATAAATGACTCTAAAAAAAGACGGCAAATGTTGATGACATTTTTCTGGGTATACTGAAGATAAAGACCTTTTCTCTGTTCCTGAGTCTGCATTAGGTGCCCCGATAAGCTGCCATAGCTTCGTGGTGCATACCTTCACACAGTGTTTGCCACACTGCAGGGTGCTCTTTGTTTAGCCGGCTGTCTCATCATTAGCCTGCAAATCCCCCTGAGAGCAAGAGCTATATCTTACTTTGTACTTGGTACCTTATTCTACAAAAATGGCCAAAGCTCTAGCCTAGATTTCCATCTTTAGCTTCAAACTGATAAGCACAATGGTTTGCTCATCATTTGCCCCTGATGCTCCACTGATCCCCTAAGATTCAACATGTTCAGGAAAGAACTTGTCTTCATCCCCTCTCCAAACTTTCTCCTCTATTTGTGATCTCATTGGCGGCATCATTATCTAGTCATCCAAACCAGGAACCTAGGAGCTATGCTTAATTCCTTTTCCTTTTCCTCCTACATATTTTAATCAACCACCAACTCCAGCTGAATTTATTTATTAAATATTTTAAATTTCACCACCCCAGTGCCCTTGTTCTGGCCTGATCATTTTTCACGTGGAGTACTGCAACTACCTGTTATCTCTGCTTGCCATCAGTGTTTCTCCTTCCAAATCATCCTTCACACAGCTAAAGCAGAAATGAGATCACATCGTTTGTTGGCTTAAAACTCTTCTGTTTCCCCATTGCATAACTGATAAAGTCTAAATTCCACAGCATGTGACACAAAGTCTTGGGTAATCTTGCCCCCACCTAATTTCCATTTTTGCCACCCTGAGCCTCACGTTTTATGCAACAGCAACACTAAACACTCAACGCTATTTCCCACTTACATGTCCTTGCTCAGGCTTGTATGACCATTGTCACTTGTCTCTCCCTTGGCAAATCTTATTTATCTTTTAAAACGATTTCAATTTATGTGCCGCTTCTTATGGGAAGCATTTCTTAACTCCATGCCAGGCTGGACGTATGTCCTACCCTTCCCATACCTCCATTAATGCACTTATTATAATTGTCCTAATTTATCTGAATTGTCTGTCTCCACAGTAGAAAATGGGCTCCTTGAGGAAACGACCATGACTTGTTCACTGGTGTATTCCCAAAACCTAATAAAGTAAACCTGATATATGCTAGACACTCAAAAAAAGGTCACCAGAAGGATGAATGTAGAGATAAATCAAGTGAAACAAGAGATAGCAAACAAAGTAAATGTGTTTTTTTCAAATTCAAAAGTACTTTTATATCATAGTATGCAGCTACATACACTTTGAATAGATACTTCACATGTATTGATTCATAATTATCACAAAAATCCTGCAATATATAGGTACTATTAGCATTCCTATCTTCCCAAAGCACAGAGAGGTTAAATAACTTGTCCAAGAATATACAACTGAGAAATATGAGAAGCTGAATTGGACAAAACACTCTAAAACTAAATAAAGCTTAATAAGATAAAAATAAAGAATTGATATTCTAAAATGGCTTGAAATTACATTGAAACATAATACACCTAAGTACATATAATAAAATACACAGCCTTCGCAACTTAGTGACAGCCACTAGGTGAGGCTGTTGCCTGTTTCCAGGTCAGGTACACATCAAAGCTTTTCTAGCAAAGTAGTAGTTTTCCAATCATGCTGCCCAGACACCCAATGCTTAGGTTATCAGGTGATGCTCTGAGAGCTGATGCAGGGAGCAAAGCAGAACAACTCCACTTGTATAAGATTTCACTTACAGTGATAACAGTTTACCAGCAAAAAATATGAACAAAATGTTCTTTTTGACTTGTTTTTAGTTTCCAATAAAGTCTTTTTCAATGAATGACGGTAAGTTCCACTGCCAAACATACACATAGATAATTAGGATTTGTTTGCTGGAAATTCAGTAAATGTATGATGATGAGACAAAGGCAAATGCTTAAAAGTAAAAATAAGATTTGAACAATGTAACAATTAGCAAAATACCTCTTCAAGATCAGAAACAGCAAATACTACTTTTTCAATGGTTTCCCCATGAATCTCTAGGAATCTCCTTACGGTGCCTAAGGAAAAGAATAGATAGATTATTCAATAAATAAAAATTACTGATACATAAAGGAAAATCAAACTCTTCAGAGTCTTTTTTGTTTTAATTTCAGAATATTATGGGGGTACAAACGTTTTGGTTATATAAATTGCTTTTGTACAGTTTGAGTCAAAGTTGTAAGTGTGCCCATCACCCAGATAGCGCGCACTATACCCATTAGGTGTGAATTTACCGATCTCCCCACCCCCTTCCACCTGCTTGATTTCCATTGAGTTTTACTTCCATATGTGCACATAAGTTTTTCTTTGGGTAAATACCCAACAGTGGGATTGCTGGATCAAATGGAAGGTCTGCTTTTAGTTCTTTGAGGTATCTCCACACTACTTTTCAAAGAGTTTGTACTAGTTTGCAGTCCCACCAACAGTGTATAAATGTTCCTTTCTCTCTGCATCCTCGCCAACATCTGTGGTTTTGGGCAGAGTTTTATTTTTATAATGGATCATTTCATTTAGGTCTCTGCCCAGTGATACCTGATCAGTAAGGCCTGCCCAGAATACCTATAAAAAACCCTTCTCTGATTTGCTTTCCTCCAGAGCAATGGTTACATACATTTTACGGAGTTACTTGTTTATTGTATATTCTCTGCCCTCTCCTCCTCATCCTCTAGAATGAAAGCTCTACAACAGAAGATGCTTTATTTTATTTCTCCTTTACCCAGCATATTCTTCTTATTCCCTGGGGCCTCTCTCTTTGACCAGAATGATCTAGCACGAGTGTCTTTCCACTCGTTCAGTTACAGTATACACGTCCTACTCAGTCATTCAACCCTTGATAAAACCCCATAAAACCAAAGCATAATCATTTTTTTCTGAATTTCTATGCTATCCCAATTGCTCTCTATCAACTTCCTAACAGTAAGACTTATTAGCCTTTTCTCAGTTCTTAACTTACTGGATCTCTCCCCAGCTTTAGTCCTGAAACACTCATTCCTCCAGGATTCTGTTCTCTTCTTTTTTTTATTTTCTTGATACACATTTCCCATTTCCCCTTAGCTGGCCAATTTGCTGGTTAGGTATCACATCAAATATTGATGACTTGCAAATCTTTATATTCTGTTTTCTAAACAAAAGACCTGAATTCTTTACTGCCCTA
Source organism: Avahi laniger (assembly GCA_963575035.1). Lineage (NCBI taxonomy): Eukaryota > Metazoa > Chordata > Mammalia > Primates > Indriidae > Avahi > Avahi laniger. The sequence goes on from CAUYSK010123350.1 coordinate 79,967, forward strand.
CTGGGCATATTTGCCCAGATAACCCACAGAGACCTCAAACTCAACATGTCTAAACCTGACCCTAACGGGGCCAAATTTTGACCTCTTGTCTTCCCTTCCCTAAGCCTGCTCCTTTTCCTGTATTTCTTACCTCAATTACATATCAACATCCAACCAATCACACAAGCTAGGATCCTGAGTTTTCTCTGACACTTCCTTTACCTCTTCCTTCGTCCTATATTTTCAAATGGTTCCCATAACTTTTATTTCCATTGCTAGTATTTCTAACATTTATTCCTTCTCTCTTCCAGCTGCTTTCAGGTTATTGATATTCACATAGACTTTGGCAATAAACTCTTAACTGTTCTTCTTGTTTCTTATTTTCACTCAAATTTTTGTTGAATGAATTAAAAGCTTAATAAATTTATTTTAATGTGGGTATTTCTTTAGGATTTTCCTGGAGAAGAAGTGCATACAAACTAAGAAAAAAACGTAAGTCTTGATATATCTATCAAGAAGATACTACTTAGGTTTCAAATAAAATAAATTTTGATAATCATTTAATAAGTAAGAAACCTTTTGATTCTAAGGACTTAAAATTATATCATTAGATTTGTTCTTGGCCCATATATGCTACAAAAGTGTATAAGCCATTTGTTTTCCAAATGTTTGAGAAAGTATTTAAGCAAAGGGCATCATTGTGTGTGTGTGTGTGTGTGTGCCTGAATAAGATACTACTTATACAGTTCTGCTACTAGATTTAAGGTGTAATAAGTCAAATGGGCCTTATACAATGTAAGTTAACTTACCCACTTTAAGAATTAGTTCCTTTTTGCTAATTCCTAGAAAGGGCATCAGCAAAGTCCCTTAAATCCACTATTGATCTTTATCTGCTGGTACCAATTATTCTCAAAATTGACCTCTCTTATGGTACTGTACCAAGTGATTTATCGGGGGCCACCGAGCTTGAGCTGGACTGGCAGAATTTGAACTAAAAAATCAGTCTTTTTGACTCCCTATTCAGAGTCTTTTCTACAAAATGATGCTGTCTCTTTAAATTCTAATCCTTCTGATCACTTTAACGAGCAACAGAGATAAAAGAGAAGGTATAGGATGACAAAGCAAGGACTAAGTGAAATCCGAGAATGTCAAGACTGGCCAAAAGCCTTGACAGGTGGAGTGGTATCAGGGCGGGAACTTTGCTTTGGTGAGGCACCACTTAGAAGACATGCGGGTTATCATACAGCCGTCTCAAGCATAAAGAATTATCTGGTATAACAGGCAGGTTATTAGACTTGGGAGTCAGAAGGTGTGATGTATATGTTCCAAGTTTGTGTAACCCTGACAACATGATGAATTTCTGAGGCTCTTTATTCGTACAATGGACACCATATTATCTAAAACACAAGGTTGTTTACAAAAATTAAATGGAATTTATTTGTCTCTGTTTAAAATACACATTTCTTGAGCAAGTACCATATGTCAAGCATTCCTGACATACAGAAGCACTGGAATTCCAAAGATGAAAAGATAATCTGTGCCCCTCAAGCTCAGTCTAATATAATGTATATAAACTATAACTATAAAATATGTAAATTTTACTAGAAAATCCTTCAGCAGTATGGATATTAGTTTTTATTTATTTTTTGAGACAGAGTCTCGATCTGTTGCCCCGGCTAGAGTGCAGTGACATCATCACAGCTCACTGCAACTTCAAACTCCTGGGCTCAAGCGATCCTCCTGCCTCAGCCTCCCGAGTAGCTGGGACTACAGGCGCATGGCACCACGGCTGGCTATTTTTTTCTGTTTTTGGTAGAGATGGGGTCTTGCTCTTGCTCAGGCTGGTTTTGAACTCCTGACCTCAAGCAATCCTCATGTCTCGGCCTCCCAGAGTGCTAGATTACAGGCATGAGCCACTATGCCCAGGCTGAGAAATGTTTTCTATAAATCTGCAACAGATGGTCACATAGCCTCTGCATGAATGTTCCCAGTGAAAAGAAGTTCACTAAAATACTTTTTTGCCACATATAGTCTTATCTCAAATGGGTCTGGAATATCCTTTCTTATAACTTGATCTTAGACCTTGTCTTGTACAGTTATAGGTCTTATCTATAATCCTGGCAAGGATCTGTAAACATCCTGAAAACTTTTAAATTCTATATTTATGTACATTTTTCTCAAGAAAGGGTCCACAAGGTTCTTTCCCCAATGCTCAATGTAGTTTATGATAATCCCCCCAAGAACAGTTGCTCAAAAAATGCAGCACAAATAAGACCACAATGAAACACCACTAATGCTTCAAACTGTCTGTCCTCCAATTTGTGTCTCATGCAATGACACCCAAAACTTCATATAAAACTTGAGATGTGGTCTGAACCTGCATGTATACAGTGATATCATGAACTTTCTTGAACTGAACACTATATTTTTATATCACATATATGACATTTTGGCTCATATTGATTGAGCCCAGTCTCTTTTTTTGTAAACCTAAATGCAGGGTTTTATATTCAACTAGCACATGTGAAAGTGGTTATTTAAATTGTAAAGTGGTATATAAATATGATGTTATGAAATGTGTTTTGATTGCATTTGTTGTAGCCTGTTAAGATTATTCTGAATTCTGATTCAAATATTTAATGCACTGGCCATACTTCCTAGCCTTAGCATCACTTTCAAATTTAACAGGCAGGCTGCTTTGAACTTATTCTTGTTCTGGGGGCTGCCTGAATTGTGAATCATTTTTTCCTTAATTAAACTCTGTTAAATGTAATAAAAATTTAATAGGCAAGTCTTATAGGCCTTTTTTCAAACAGATAAAACTGTCAACCTAAGAAAGTAAATTGATAGCTCTGCAACTTGTCAATAAAACTTCCCTCCAGGGTGCCATGATCAGTTAATCAATGAATCTTCTTTGGCTGTAACTATTTAACTAGCGATAAAATTTTTTTTTAAGATTCAATTTATGTACAGCACCTCCAATAGTACTTACGAAGTGCTATGTGTGTTGCATCCTCTAAAGGATAACCTCGTTTTGCAGAATTAATGACACAGAATCCAACAGAAGACATTGACTGCTCTCTGTAATCAAACAGAAAACATAAAAATTGCACTACAAACATTTGTAATACGTATATAACAATACATAACTAATTTCCAAATGCAGCTTAGCTTCCCTTTCCCTACATCTTCAACAAATTTACTGTAACAGCTAACCCAATTGCACTATTTAATAATTACAGTGATATATAATTTAATACAAATTGTACCCAATTATATACCCAAAGGGTATATATTTCAAACAAAAACTGAATAAAATGGGAATAGGTTAAATTCTCAAGTCACCCAACTCCATCCCATTTATCCTGGTAAGTTTGAAAAGATAATCAATTCTATCTTCAGGGTCTTCCTAAAGTATCTAAGTCCCTCAAAATTTGATTTCCATAGCTAGGTTTTATCTTATAATTGGGTTTTATCTTTAACAATGTATGACATATTATATCCATAAAATGAGCGGACCGTACTTTGCTAGCTGAAGTACATTTCTGTAGCAGCTGTACAGGGAACTCTCAGCTGCTGTGCGATAGCGGCTCTTATATTTAGGTCCCACTGTGTGAATGATGAACCGGGCAGCTAGATTAAATCCTTTCGTCAATTTTGCTTCACCTGTTCGGCAACCTGGGAACAATGGAAACATACATATATTTGGAGGAAAAAAAAACAAATCAAACCATAAAACAGAGAAAGTATTACGAACTTAGGGAAATTTCAGTTTAAAATTCGGACTGAACACAAGCATTTATCTCTGTTCCTTCTCTTCCCTAAATGACGGGGAAACAATGTAATAGATACAAGCAAGAGACAAAGAGAATGAGAGAGAACACAAAGCAGATAAGCATAATGAAAATTTTAGAAAGTAGAAAGTCAGTGAACTAATAACAACTGAGAGTAGAGAAACTTGCTTGCAGAAATGGTGTGACCAAGATGAAGTAAGCTGATCCGAAAAGCAGTGTTGGATTTAAGACCGACAGCTTTGATTCAAATCCTGAGTCTATCACATTCCTGCTGTGACACTACAGGCAGGTGCTTGGTCTCATTATGCTTCGGTTTCCTTATTTAAGGGGGACACCAGCAGTACTTACTTCACAGGATTAAGTGAGTTAACATGTGAAAAGTATACACATGCATCAGCTATTACTGGAAAACACTGGAATGGCACAGAAATTAGAGCCTTTAGTACTTCTAAAGGCAATGCTGTAAAGTGGGACTAAAAAGAGGATGTCAGGTTAAAAGTTTATATAAAAACAGTCAAAATCTGCAAAAACCTCTCCCCCAGCCAGCACAATAGGTGACGAATTCTTTACCACCATAGCAGTAGGGAGCAAGTTTATTTCCTGGAGATGCTGAACTAGAGTGTTTCTGGACTACAGAGCCCCAGGTACAGCTGAAAAGGGGGGATTTACTTAAAGTATTATATTTAACAGTGAAAGGTCTAGCCCTTTGGCCCTAAATGGCTTCCAAAACAGACATGCAGGCTTACACCCCTGGAGACTTCCTTTCTGAGAAATGAAGAGGCCCAAACCAAAGGATCTGTAGATTCTGATAACTGAGGGAAGTTCTCCAATAGAACAACAGGGCTACTGCTCTATTACCTACTCCAAGACCACCAAGCAATAATAATTTTTGTCCATTGTTATAATAAACGGAGTGCTTCTATCCCCTCAAAATTCATGTTGAATTCTACCCCCTAATGTGATGGTTTTAGGAGGTAGGGTCTTTGGGAAGTAATTAGAATTAGATAAGGTCATGAGGGTGCAGTCCTCATAAAAGGGACTAGAGTCTTTTTAAGAGTCTCCAGAGAGCTTCCTTTCTCTCTCTGCCATGAGAAGATACAATGAGAAGTCAGCTGTCTGCAACCCCGAAGTGAGCCCTCACCACAACCTGACCCTGGTGGCACCTGATCTCAGACTTCTTGCCTCTAGCACTTGGGAAATAAACTCCTGTTCTTTATAAGACACTCAGTCTATGGTACTTTGTTATAGCAGCCTGAACTGAGATACCCATACAAAGCTTCCCATTAGCTTTTCAGTTTCTCCCTCTTAAATCCAGCAAACAAGTGAGGAAAGCCTCTAACAAAAACAAAAGGGGGACAAAGCAAACAAATGTTCAAGAAATAGACAACACAGGGAAGAAAACTGGGGAAAAAAACCCCTGAAATTTCAACATCATAATTACTCCTCTCAGAGAGATAAGAGAAGATACAGTATCTTTGAAACAAAATCAGAAAGTTATATATACATATAAAAGAATATTCAGAGAACAGGAACTAGTACTTACAACACTATAATAGCCAACCAAAAAATATGACAGCAGAAATGAAAAGTTCAATGGAAGGGTTAAAAACTAAAGTTGAGGGAAACTTCCAGAAAAATAAAAAGAAAATGAAAATAAGAATAGCAGATAAGAAAATCAAAGAATTAAACACAAAAGTACAACATCTAATAGAATTTCTTCAGAGAGAATAGAAAATACAGAGCAAAGGAAATTATTAAAGAAATAAAACAAGAAATTTCCCAGAACTAAAAGATATGAGTTTCTAGACTCAAAAAACCCACTGAATACCCAAACCACACAAAGGTATGTCACTGTGAAATTTCAGAACACCAGAAACAACGATCAGATTATAAAGCTTCCAAGAAGAAACTGGTAACACACAAAGAATCAGTAATAAAAATAGCAACAGATTTCTCAACAGCACTAATCAAATCAAAAACAATGAAGCAATACCTTCAAAATTCTGGAAAATGATTTCTAAACTAGAATACTATTTCCAAGCAAATTACCAATTAAGTACGAAGGTAGAAGTAAGATCTCAGTAATATTGCCCTGTTGCACTCTTCTCAGAAATATCCTGGTAGATTTACTCACAAAAATGAAGGTGTCCATCAAAGAAGAAAAGTGCATGAGATCTAGGAAATTGAGGATCCAATCTATCAAACAGAAAAAAGGATTTTCCAGGAGGATATTTAAAAAAAAAAGATCCAGTTCCAGGATAATAATTGTGTAGGAGGCATAGAGAACAGTCTAGAGGAAGGAGAGGATGGAGGGTTCCAGGAGGGACCTAGTCAAGAAAAAAATGGAACTGAAAAATAAAGTGTTTCACTTTATTGAGAGGAAGTTTATAGTGGTATTTAGAAGTTTGGGGTTAGGGCTGGCACAATGGCTCACGGCTGTAATCTCAGCATTTTGGGAGGCTGAGGTGGGAGGACTGCTTGAGGCTAGGAGTTCATGGGCAACATAGCAAGACCCCGTCTCTACAAAAGAAAAAAAAATTAGCCAGGCTTGGTGGTGTGCATCTGTAGTCCGAGCTACTTGGGAGTCTGAGGGGGGGAGGATTGCTTGAGCCCAGGAGTTTGAGGTTGCAGGGAGCTGTGGTCATGCTACCACACCCTAGCCTGGGCAACAGAGTGAGACTCTATCTCTAAAAAAATAAATAAATAAATTACATTTAAAAAGTCAAATCCATTAATAACCTAGAGGAAAAAGGTTATACAAAAGAATGATAATATGTTTTTTAATTAGCATGAGCAAAGTATATATAGTCACAATGTTAATGCCAAATATTGCTTTAATCAAAATTGTGACAGAATAATGTGTATTACATGTGTAGGTAAAAGGGGGGAGTAGATGAAAGAGAGTTTAACTTTTCACTTCTACAGTAAAAAGTCAACAGATAATGAAAAATCAAGCAGTAGGTTTAGCATATTATTTGGAAATAGAAGGTAAATAATATAAGGCACTTAAAGGATTCAAAGTATTTGCCCCTGGAGAGAAGAAATTGAGGTAGGGAAGGGAAAGACAGATGACTGTTACTTTCCTTTATAAATTGTAACATAAAATTTAAGGAATTTAAAAAATAGGTACATTGATCAATGAATAGCTATAGGCACAAAATGATAAAAAGAGAGAACCAGAAAAAACTCATTTCCCACCATTTGAGGCAGCTATTAAACCAATTCTTTATTTTGAAAATTGGTAATTAAAAGAATTAAGTATTTGTTCTGCCTCTCCAACAGAAACTATAATTCGGAGTAACCAAATAACACCAGTTAATGAAGAAAAGCTCTACTTTATAGAAGAATGTCAGCTAGAAAAGATGGATGAAATGACAGATCTTAGAAAATACAACTTGGTAATCTTAATGAAAGTACCAGTGTAGACAGGGATTATTAATTCAGTGCTAAAACCATTAGGTGAATATAATGAACTGGACATGCATAGAGCCTACATGACACCACGCAGATTAGTTTTCAGTCACAAAGGGTAAAATACAGCTTACAAATGGAAGGATCAAACTGTTATCATCACCCCAATCCAGAGAGCCATCTTAGTATCAGTAATGGTCTACTAACCATAATGGTTAATCAGATTTTGAATGTCCTCTAATAAAATACAACATTGAGTATACAACACAATATCACCCATGAAATGTTTTAGCCAAAACTTGATTCCATTAGATGTAATTTCCAGTTTATAGGAAATACAAATTAAATGGTACCACAAATAAATAAGACAGATCTAGAAAGTGGGACACCTTAGAAAACAATTGGATGAGTTCACCCAACAAATCAATGTCATGAAAATAATGCTGGATTATAAAAAAACCACACACACGAATTAAGAAACATAACAATAAGATGCATCGTGTGGTCCTGGATTGGATACTGATTTGGATAACATAGCTGCAAAGGACATTTTTGGGTCAGCTGGAAATTTTAAGTATGGCCTGAGTATTAGACGTAACTTGTGAAATTAAAAGGTGGAATTCATTTCCTGAAGAAGGCAAGTTGCAGAACAGTATGTAAACCATTATCTTATTTTGAGAACAGTATATATATAATTATTTTATTTTGGTAACAAAAGATGTAAGAATGTGTGTATACACCCACACCAACAAACAGAAAGATCCAGAGGGACATGCACTAATGTGTTAATAGTGGTGATCTTTGTGTGGTGGAAATGTTAAGTTTTTATTTATTTTTAGCTTGTGTGTATATAATTTTCTATAATTTATATTTATTGCTTTTATAACTAGAAAATGATTATTTAAAAGAAATGATATAAATGTATTATTTTGGTTTAAAAAAAAGCAAGCAAATACACACATATTTGGGCAGTCAGTTTGCTGAATCAGTCCTAGAGATCTCTCAGGTTAGAGTTCAGAGTTCAGAAATAGAAAAGAATTTAAATGTTCTGAATATTCTGTTCTTGGAATTACACCTTTAATAATCATTAACAAAAACTCTGGACACTGGAGTTATGCTAAGCACTGCTGTATTACTTCCCAATCTTTCACTTCTTTCTAGCCCAAATTTCTTGCTTGAATCCTGACATTGTTATAAACATTTAAACACAGTCCTGAACATATTTTTAATTCCTGTAAAATAAATACAAATCCACTAAATTAGTTTACTCCTAGTCTTGACTGTCCAGCATGACTTTTATCCTGGCTACATTTTTTGCTAAGGAGCATTGCTGCAATGATGATCTGAATATTTGATTACTGAAAATTTGTTAGGACTTTTCAGCTTCTCTTATTTCTCTCCAAATCCTAATGCCCATAGTAGGAAACACAAAAGCTGTCTGATGCCTGTAGCAAAAAGAGTGCTAACTATAAGAGAACAGAGTAAGCAAAAAATGTAGTATATGAACTCTCACCCTATCAAACCCTCACATTTAAATATTGAGTAATATAGAACATTTAAGCAGCAAATTCATACAGTAGTCCTGATTGAAGGAGAAAATATTTTTTCTCCTCACTTTGCATATGTAGATACTTCAATCTATATTTATTTAGGTCTGAATTATATGTCTTGCCTGGAAACAAGTAGGAAAGTGAATTATCAGATGTTATTCTAATTCTTTAAAGCTGAATATCATTGTCAATTTAGTCCAAACAACAACAGACCCCAAACAGCTTTAGTTTCATAAAATTCCTAAATTCAAAGAGTGAATGTCAGACTGACTTTTTTGGGGGGAAAGGTGAGTACAAAAAGCCAACCCTTCTCATTCCATTTTTAGGAAGCACTAATTCTTAGAAAAGTTTCACTAACTGCACTAAAGTTTTATGTATCTTCCTATCAAAGATTATAGGAACACAACAGAACTATCACACCCCCTCTTCAATACGATCCTTTTTCAAGTATTTGAGAATAATTACTATGTTTCCCCCATATCTTCTCTTCTCTGTGCTAACCCTAGCTCTTTAAATTGTTGTTTCAAATAATACAGTTTCCACAATGTCTACCATACAATAACTTTTTGTTAAGTGTACCCCAGTTTATTACTTTCAAAAAGTAGTAAAAAAAATAAAACAAAATGAACACAATATACCATGGGGTACTACTAGGACAGATAAACCACAGCCTCCTTTGATTCTGATGCTGAACTTCTAATGATACAGCCTGAAACTGTTAGCTTTTACAGTAGGAAAAAAAGCCCACATTATCAATTCTGAATCTCTTCAATGAAAATCTTCAAGAGCTTCTATTTATTTATCAGCTACTTAAATGCCTTCACTATTCTTGGTATTGGCACTGGAGGCTAAAAAGACATAACACTGCCTGTCCACATGAAGTTTACAGTTTAATGGGGACATGGTCATCACAGGACAATTTATAATTGTGATAAGGGCACAAAAGAAAAGTACCACAGGCTGGGAGAATATACCATGGGGAGACTGATCTGATATGAAGTAAAAAGAAACAGTGCTCAAGAGATGTAAGCCAAGATTTAAGAATAAGGGTTGACAATCAAGACAAAGAGCAACAGCATGTGGAAAATTGGGAAGGAGCGTGGATGAGCAGGAAGCAAGAGAAGATCAGTTTGGCTCAAGTACTTGAGGTATGGGAAAAGGGGGTACGGTATTGTTGCTCCATGAATTAGTATTAAACGTGCTTTGGGACAGGATTTGTCTTAAGAGTTTTACAGAGCTTTGCCCTGAAAGGATATGTGAACGTGTTGGTTTGCATTTCGAATGCTGTTACACTCGGAAGGGCGTCTCTGAAAGGCAGTAGCCGCTGTATCCCACGAGGCATCGCGTTTCTCAGACCTAAAGAATTGGATTTGCTTTGTAAAACACAAGTGAATCTGTTAAAAACTATAGGCCGAGAGCTGACGATGGAGTGCCCTCCGGAACAAACAGGTTCCCAGAAATGACAGCTTCCTGAATGGCTAAAAGCAAATCTTTTGTTTAAACCACTCTAGACTACCTATCTCCATTCACGATAACCTAATAAACACGGAGCTTACATATCTCTGTTTAACTCCTCGGTTTAAATGATAAACTTACCAAAGAATTTAGAAATTAACCTTTGAAAGACTTTGTAACCGTTTGCTCATCTAAATAGAATTAGTTAAAGAATCTGTAAAAGCCTTCTGTAAAAGCCTTTTGAAAATCTGTTAACCTGAGAGGAACTACCTATTGTTATGTAAATCTGTTACCCTTGACAATTATTCACTATTTTCTATAAGTTACCATGTAAGACCTCATTCGGGGCTTTT
>CAUYSK010123351.1:0-21531 GCA_963575035.1 Avahi laniger
GAAATAGGGATTCTGTTTCATTCTTCTGAATGTGGCTATGCAGTTTCCCCAGTACCATTTATTGAGTAGGGCTTCTTTTCACCAGTGTATGTTATTGTCTGCTTTGTCAAAGATCAGTTGGTTGTAGGTGGGCATCCTTGTCTTGTTCGAATGCTTAGGGGGAATGCTTTCAACTTTTCGCCATTCAGTATGATGTTGGCTGTGGGTTTGTCATAAATGGCTTTTATAATTTTGAGGTATATTCTTTCTATGTCTACTTTGTTAAGAGTTTTTACCCTGAAAGGGTGCTGGATTTTATCAAATGCTTTTTTTGCATCTATTGAGATGATCATATGATCTTTGTTTTTGTTTCTGTTTATGTGGTAAATTGTGTTTATTGATTTGCTTATGTTAAACCATTTTGCAGTCCTGGGAGGAAGCCGACTTGATCATGGTGAATTACATTTTGATACGCTGTTTAATTCAGATGCTAGTATTTTGCTGAGGATTTTTGCATCTGTGTTCATAAGGGATATTGGTCTATAGTTTTCTTTATTTGTTGTGTCTATTCCTGGCTTTGGTATCAAGGTGATGTTGGCTCTGTAGAATGAGTTGGGGAGGATTCCCTCCTTCTTGTTGCTATGAAATAATTTCTATAGTATATGTACCAGTTCTTTTTTGTAGGTCTGGTAGAATTCAGCTGTGAATCCATCTGGTATGGGACTTTTTCTTATTGGAGAATTTTTTATTACTGCTTCAATCTTGCTGCTTGTTATTGACCTGTTCAGGATTTCTATTTCTTCCTGATTGAAGCTTGGGAGGTTGTGTTTCCAGGAATTTGTCTATTTCCTGTACATTTTATAGTTTGTGTTCATAGAGGTTTTGGTAGTATTCATGAATGATATTGTGTATTTCTTTGGTATTGTTTGTGATGTTTCCTTTTTAATTTCTGATTGAGCTTATTTGCATCCTTTCTCTTCTATTTCTGGTTAATTTAGCTAGATCTATTGATTTTGTTTATCTTTTCAAAGAACCAACTTTTTGTTTTATCAATCCTTTGGTTTCTGAAAAAGGTATCTAGGGTTGTTTGCACAGCCTTTTTCTTTTTTTTTGAATCATAAAAGGCCTTGTAACAGCTGATGTTCATTAACTGCACAGTAAACCTTTGTAAACTGCTCAATGTTAGGATCTTGCTCTTCAAGCTTAGCAAATCTTGCTTCAGTTTTTTTTGGTTTTCATTTCATTTAGTTCTGCTGTAAGTTTTGTTATTTCTTTTCTTCTACTGTCTTTGAGTTTGATTTTCTCTTCTTTTCCTAATTCCTTGAGATGTGACATTAAGTTGTTAATTTGTGATAATTCTGTTTTTTTGATGTAGGCTTTTAAGGCTATGAATTTTTCCCTTAAGATTGCTTTCACTGTATCCCGTAGATTTTTGAAAGCTTGTGTCTCCTTTGTCACTTAGTTTGAGAAATCTTTTGATTTCTATTTTAATTTCATCATTGACTCAAGGGTCATTCAGCAGCAAGTTGTTTAATTTCCATGACTTTGTGTAGCTTTGAGTGTTTCTCTTGGAATTGATTTCTAGTTTTATTTCATTTTGATCTGAGAGGGTACATGGTATGATTTTATTTTTTTTAATTTTTCTGAGACTTTTTCTGTTGCCTGAGATATGAGCAATCTTGAAAATTGTCCCATATACTCATGAGAAGAATGTATATTCAGTATTTTTCAGAAGAATGTTCTGTAAATGTCTGTTAGGTCCATTTGTTCTAGAGACCAGTTTAAATTCAGTGTTTCTTTGTTGATTTTCTGCTTTGACAATCTGTCCAGTTCTGTCAGTGGGGTAGTGAAGTCCCTGGCAATTGTGATGCTATTGTTTATTTCTGTGCTGAGTTCTAGTAGAATTTGCTCTATGAATCTGGGAGCTCCTGTGTTAGGTGGATATATATTTAGGATTATTATGTCTTCCTATTGAGTTGCTCCCTTTACCATTATAAAATGACCATCATTGTCTTTTTTTATTGTTGTTGATTTAAAGTCTATTTTATCTGATATGAGAATGGCTACACCTGCTTGCTTTTGGTTTCCATTTACATTGAATATTTTTTTCATCCCCTTATGTTAAGTTTGTGTAAGTCCTTGTGAGTTAGATGCTTTTCTTGGAGACAACATATACCTGAAGTAGGTTTTTTTCATCCATTTAGCTAGTCTATATCTTTTAAGTGAAGCATTTAGACTGTTTACATTAAGTATTAGTATTGATACGTGGGATATTGTTCTGTTCATCATGTTTGATGATACTTTGTTGTTGCTGCTTTTTTCCTCTTGTGCCATTATTTTATTAGAACTGCGAGCTTTAAATTTTGGGTGTTTCTACACTGGTGGGTATCTATTGTGCTATTCCATGTATAATGCAGTTTTGAGTATTTCCTGTAGTGTAGGCCTAGTAGTTACAAATTCCCTTCATGTTTATTTGTCTGGAAAGTATTTCTCCATTAATTATGAAATTTAGCTTTGTAGGATACAAAATTCTTGGCTGGCATTTTTTCTGTTCAAAAAGACTAAAAATGGGGCCTCGATCCCTTCTGGCTTTTAAGGTCTCTGCTGAGAAGTCTGCTGTTCACCTGTTGAATTTCCCTTTGTAGATTAGTTGTTGGTTTCATCTTACAGCTTACAGAATTTTCTCCTTCATTTTGACTTTGGCCAGGTTTATGACTGTGTGTCTTGCGGGTGTTCTATTTGCTATGAATCTTCATGTGTTCAATGACCATCTTGAATTTGGATATCTGAATCTCTGGTGATACCAGGGAAGTTTTCCTCAATGATTCCCTCAAATAAGGTTTTCCATGCATTTTTCTTCTTTTCCGTCAGGTTTGCCTTTAATTCTTATATTGGCCCACTTTATCCCATATTTCTCTGAGTGATTTTTCATTTTTCTTTATTCTTTTTTCTACATCTTTGACTGTGAGCCCTAGAACATATTTAAAAGTGTTACTGCCTTCCTGTAAGACTGATACTATCTCTAACTGTATTTTATATGACAATAAAGGAGGAGGGTTGAAGCAAGAATGATGTCTTGGTTTGTAGATAGATAATTAAATAGATGGCCATGGAAACCAACTGAAATAGAGAATATTTAGAGAAAAAACTACTGAGTCAGTTTTGGACATGACAGGTTTAAAGTGCTTTGGGGATACTCATAAGAGTTGTTCAGTAAGTCGTTGGATATATAGGGCTTCAGCTAAGAGGAAAGATCTATCCTGGAGATTGGACCAGAAGTTGGCTTTCAATCTGTTTCTCTATAATGCTTTAAGAATAATATTTTTCTAAAACACAAATTTAAATAATGACTAAAATTTGTCACTGACTACCCATAGTTTTCAGGATAAAATCATACTACCAGTGCAAAACTTCCTACCTTGCTGAGATTTGTTAATGTAATGTCTCTGCTAGAATTCAGCTTTCAATAATGACAAATTGTCAACTGTCTACCCAGAAGATAACAATTAGAAACTCTAGACAAAGTATTTTATTATAAAACAACTATCTGAAGGCACTGAAAATATATGTAATGTATGGTTCAAAACATGTAAAACTCTTAAACATGCAAGCTAATCTATAGTGCCAGAAAGAAGACCCATAGTTGCCTGAGGAGGGCAGGCAGGTAAGGTTAGGAGGTAAGGATTAATCACAAAGTGGCACACAGAAATGTTGGGTGTGATGGTTAGTTTCAATATCTTGATTACAGTGATAATTTCATGGATGTATGCATATGTCAAAATTTGTCACATGGTACACTTTAAGTATACGCTATTTAAGATATGTCAATAATACTTCAGTGAAGCTATTTACAAAAAATACTTATTGCCCTCATATACCCAAAGATTTTGCAAATCAATAAAAAAACTCAATAAAAAATAGGTAAAAAGCTTTCACCAGATCTATTGTTACAGATTACCACAAACAATGGCTTAAAACAAGGCAAATTTATTATCTTACAGTTATAAAGATCAGAATGTCAAAATCAAAAAAGTAATTTTATAAAAAAGACACTTGCCCTTGTGTGTTTATCATAGCACTATTCACAATTGCAAAGATATGGAAACAACCTAAGTGCTCATCAACTGTTCAGTGGATAAAGAAAATTCAGTGTATGTGTGTGTGTGTGTGTGTGTGTGTGTGTGTGTGTGCGCGCGCATATATATAACACCATAGAATATTACTCAGCCATGAAAAAGAAAAGAAATAATGTCTTTTTGCAGCAACTTGGTTGGAACTGGAGGCTATTATCCTGAGTGAAGTAACCCAGGAACAAATAAACAAACAAACAAATATCAGATGTTCTCACTTATAAGTGGGAGCTAAGCAAAGTATAGGTATGATCGTACAGAGTGATTTAATGGACATTAAAGATGCAGAAGTATGAGAGTGGAAAGGGAGTGTGGGATAAAAAATTACCTATTGGGTACAATATACACTAGTCAGGTGTCAAGTACACTAAAAGCCTAGACTTCTTCACTATGCAATTCATCCATGTACAAAAACCCATTTGTACCCTGTAAATATATTAAGATAAAATGTCAAAAAAATAAAATAAAAGCATATTCACAATTTTAAAAAGTCCAAAATCAGTCTCACTGAGCTACAGAGTGCTGGCAAGGCTGATTTCTTCTGAGGGCTCTGAGGAGAATTCATTCCCTTACCTCTTCGAGCCTCTAGTTATCTCTGTCTTTCTTGGCTTGTACCTTCCTCCTCCATTCCTCCACTCTCACCTTCCATCATCACATCACCTTCTCCTTCTTGCCCCTCATCATGATTACATCAGATATAATCCCATTAGTTATAATACTAATATAGAATCTAATTAGTTAGTCCCAATACCAATATATAATCTAATTAGTTAGTCCCAACCGGATAATCTAGAATAATTTCCTCATCTCAAAATTTTTAATTTTTTCACATCTACAGAGTTCCTTTTACTATAAGTAGCATTTGCAAATTCTGGGGATTAGGACATAGGCATATTTGTGAGGACATTATTCAGTCTACCATACAAGGGAAGGAGAAAAATATTAGCCAATAATGAATATGAAAACTTTCCTTCTGCACCAGTACTCAAATAAATATACAGTGAAATCAGATAACATTTGTCCTTTATCAAATTGATAAAGCTTTAAAAACTGTAAAACCTGATGCTGGCAATATTATAGGGAAACAAATAATCCTATACACAAGATTAAAATGAAAGACATCTAAAACAAGTAATCTTCAATATTAGTAGTTACCTCTTGCCAGTGAGATTATGGATAATCTTAATTTTCTTCTTTAGTCTTGAAATATTTTGAACATTTACTGTGTGAAAAATTGCAAGGGAGATAAAGGGTTTTTAACAAATGCCATCCCTTTCAACTCATAAACCAGTTGTATTCATCAGGGCTTTCAGAGAAATAGAACCAATAGCAAATGATATGTATAGATAGATAGATGATTAGATATAGACATAGACATAGATATAGATATAGATGTAGATATAGATATAGGTATAGATATAGATATTGAAGAAGGGGTCCATAATGGGAATCGGCTCATGTGATTTTGGAGGCAGGAAAACCCCACAGTATACAACATTCTGTTTGCAAGCTGGAGAACCAAGGAAGCTGGTGGTTGGTGTATTTAAGTCTGAGTCCAAAGCCTGAGAACCAGTGGAGCTGAAGATATAATAACCAGTGTGAAGCTGAAGACCTGAGAAGCTGGGATGCTGCTGGTATAAGTCCTGGAGTTTGAAGGCCCCAGAACCCAGAGTTTTGATGTCTGAGGACAGAAGATGATGAAAGTCCCAGCTCCAGACAAAATAGATTTTTCCCTTCCTGTGACTTTTTGTTCTATCTGTTCCTTAACAGATTGGAGGATACATGCCCACATTGGTGAGGCCAGATCTTCCTTACTCAGTTCACTGATTCAAATACCATTCTCTTTTGGAAATAGCCTCACAGACAGCCAGAAATAATGTGCTACCAGTTATCTGGATATCCCTTAATCTAGTCAATGTTGTCATTGTTGTGAATGGCACATATTTTACGAGAGTTCAAATGATATAACTGTGCATGTGGATAAGATTACGGCTCTTCAGAAACATAAATATTATCTAGTGAATGTTCAGATAAAGTGTTTTGTATAACATTATAAATGTATTTGTTATTATTTTAAATTGTTTATAAATTCTTCCAGTAGTTTTCAAGTATGGAGGAAGAAAATATCTATGATTTCAATATTTTTAAAATAAAAATTTGACTTGTTTAAAAGTAAAAATGAAATCAGACCATGTAGTAGAAGTTATAAAAATGAGTTGTAATTTAAAAAATGAGCCACATGTTTTATGAAGTAGAGTGAGTAGAATCATTAAATGCCTCCCTTGAACACAAGCCAGATTTATTTGACTATGAAAAATGTTCATAGATCTCTCAGAGTCATAAGGTGTTTGCATGCTGGATAATCTTGCCAAGACCCCTACATTGGCTTGCCAAGATTTTAGCTTATGTTGAAAGTTTTTCATTACAAAGAACTTTTTAAAAATTCACTCATTTTGTTTGTCTTCCTTTCAATTCATACACGATGAAGGCTACTTATGGGAAAATTCTCTAAGTAACCCTTTGAAGCATTAGATTTTCCAATTATTTGAAAGAATAATAAAGGAGATATTCATTTGTTTATTCAATAAATATTGAGTACCTCTATGATAAAGACTACACTTATACCTGAAAAATAGCCATTGTCATAACAGTGTCAAGCATAGCATCCTTGAAACTTTGATTATTAGATAGTAGCTTCTATTTTCTAAAGTTTATTGTGATGAGAGGAAAGTTTCAGTGGTGGTAAATCTTGGAGGGTGCAGCCATAACTTTTCTTTGTGTAAGTAGTGTTGTCATGTCTATAATGACATTTGTTACATTTGACTTGAGGACATTCAGAAGCTGTTTTCCCAGCCAATCACAAATTCATCATTGTCATTGCTGGGCATCTGGGCATGTGTATCTCCTATAATTGTTTCCATTTTATAGAATTACATAGGCCATATCCAAGGACTCAGTCTTATGTGATAGAATTGTTTTCTTCCACAACTCCCAAATCACGTACCAGTTAACTATTGTCTGTTTCTTGACTTGCAAAAATGCTGACGGTTTTATCCCTGGCTGTTTCAGCCAATCTGATCTCATTCTTCTTAGCCTCCCAAACCTTATTCAGTCTAAAAATTGAACTCCAAGAGTAAAATATGCAATGGGTATGGCTTACAGTGTGGCTTATTAGGCTGGTTGGAAATAATTTCAACTCAAATTGAAAGCAGTGAACATTTCAAGGGCAATTCAGACTAAGAAATTCATAGACTAAAATCTCTAAGGCTAGTTTTGCTCTGTAATCATGATTTGACGTGGTTTTTCATCATTGGTTAGAGCAGTCATTGATAACGCTCACTGTGGGTCCCCAATGTCTGTAGGTAGGAGCCATATGCTAGGTATAATCTAGCTTAACAGTGGGGACATTAAGCACTGTCCTCTGCACTCACTCTTCCAAATATGTCTATGGGGATTTAGATCTCAGGACCCATAGATTGGAAACTGCATTGCCTAAAGAGACGGTGTATAGGAATATGAAAGTCTAGATGATTTTGCCTTCTAGATCTTTCCTTGGAGGGAGGAATTCGGTAGGCATTTTCAGAGTGAAATTATGCTATGAGTTTTCTTCCTGGAGCTAGCAATTTGCTCCTTTTCCATCTGCTATACTCTCAGCAAAATAGCCTGGTTTTCTTTCCTTCAGTTCTAAGCATGGCATTATGACCATCATTTCTTTTCATTAAAATACATAAATAATAAAGCTTTTCAGCAGGTGACTATGGCAGGTAAACAACAAACTCTGAAGTCGAAATATCCCGAAAGGATGCAATTTAATAAACATGCAATAAAATCTGATAAATACTTGATCTTAAACTTGCTAGTTATTACACCAAAACCATCTAAGATTTGTATAAATTACATGAGTTACTGTAACTCCTACAACGTAAATCTTTTTTTTTTTTTTTCAGTTTTCTAGGAGGAAAAGAAAATACTGGAAGAATGTTTTGCTTTACTGAAGGCTGTATGGAGTCCTCTGAATTCTCAGACATCCTGTTGCAGGGACAGATAGACACTGCAAGGGCTCACAGTAGTGTGTGTGGCATTTTGTGAATGACTGAGCTTCAAATACATGACTGGCTGGGTTTAAGGTAAAATTGGATCCTTTCCCTATGTTTTGAAAGTTCCCTTGGCCGCATGGCAATATAAAGAGAAGCTCCAAGGGGATCATCTAAGTCTTAGGTGACAAGGTGGAAGGGAAAGAAGAACGCAAACTCTCTGAAGCAATGGAGGAGGTTGATCAACAGTAACTCTCCTTCCCCCATCTCCTTCAGACACATAGCCAGCCATCTGGGCTACGTATCCTAAAATAGTCCAGAGCCTATGTTAGTCCAGGATGGTCAGGACTACTCAGTTACCTTCAGGGTTCTACTCTTTTCTCTCTCCTAAGATGGATCTGAGATGAAGCCCCTAAACATGTCTTTATTTCTATGTATTCTAGCTGACCTTAGCAGTTGACCACACTAGCAGTAACTGCTACAGTTTGCGAAGAAAGTTCTTGCATCCCCCAGTTTATCCCCCCAAACTGAAATTACAACATTTCAAGATTTATTTGAAAGAGCAAGCAGGAATTACTTCAGTAATTAAAAGGCCACGCTGTTTATGTGAATTAATTGAATCACATTTGCTTTCTTTATTATTCATAGGAAAAAAGAAATAAAGAGAACTTTTGCCATCTATAAAAAAAGATTATATATACCTACCAGGCATGATGGAAAAGAGGATCACATAAGATTGTGCATGGGAATGCCAGCCCCTGCTGGTACATGTAGACACTCAAAATATGATAGCTGTTATTGTAACTCTTACTTGTTAATAAAGGGGAGCTAGAATGACGATGTGTGGCTGAATATTCCTTAAGGTTATTATTTAATGTTCTGATTCATAGTGCTGGCGTGACTTAAAATTATGAATGGGTTTTTATTGATAGCCAGCTTCTTTCCGTGTGACCTGTTTGGGCCGGAATAAAGAGAGGTTGTTTGACAAAGATGTGGATGGGAGTCTAGGGTTCAGAAATTAGGCAAATCTCTATAGACAAAGCAGGCAAAGGAAAATCCAAGTTCATTCATAAACAGGGAAAAGATTGGACAGTGTTTGATGATCAGGCAGTTAGTCAATTCAAAAGAGTTAAACCATCCTCGAGCCCATGTTGAGCTCAGAGGCAAGTAAGACCCAGAGTACAGGGGACCAGGTAGTTTGAAGCTTTGGCAAAACCAAAGGGAAATCTGTGAGAAATCTCTGATTTTAAGGCAGAGGTTGTTTGTCTTTTGCCAGATTTTATCATTTCTTCTGGGTACCTGTTACTACAGGTTAGAGGTGGGGTTTGAAGAGATGGGGGCCAATAGGCCACTCTGATTTTTGACAAAGAAGAAATAAAGGGAGTAAAATTGTAAGTAGGCTCTTATATTGATACAGATGTGTTAGCATTCACCATTTCTCAAAGATATCATATTCTTTGGGAAACTGAACTATATTTCTTAGCCTTTTCATGCACCACTTAATAATTCAAGAAATAGTTACTTGAGGTACCAGTAGGACTGAGCCCATCCCGTGTCATGTTAGCTTTAATGCAGCAGTTTTTATTATAATAGGAGCTAAACAACACAAAAAACTTTTTTAGCCTCTTTAATTTTCCTTGTGAATCATTTTTGATAGTAGAACAAAATCAGGTCACCTGGAGGAAATGATTTAATCCTAAAAAAAAAGCCACTTAACAGGCATATATTATCACCATGCAATGGAAATTAATAAAGTGTTTGTGCTTACAACATCTCTCTCAGTACATGCAAATGGAAATGGGGTTCATTTGTATTGGTATTTTCACTGCCTTAGGAATTTCATCCACATCCGAAAAGTGTAATCAACAGAAAAGTCTATATATTTATATGTGTGTGTGTGTCTCCCTCTTGCGCTATGTGTATATATGCATATATATATAGAATATATTATACATAATCTCTCTTTATATATTATATAATATATATTATACATAATGATGCATAATGTATAATATATTATATCTAATACATATAATATATTATACATAATATATTATGAATAATATACATAATATATTACACATAATGTATATATTATATATTATACATTATTATATATTATATATCTCTATATATCTATATAATATAATATAATATAATATAATATATATTGTCACTAGGACTCTGAAACTGCTTTGCATGTGTCCTAAATCTCACAATATTCTTTGTTCAAATGGCCCTTTTACCATCTATGTGCAGTTATCTCTTTTCTGTCTCTACAGGGACTTAGCCATAGTCCCACAGACTGGTTGAGGACCATCTCCCCCAGTAGAAGTGTCTCCGCTTTTTCATATCTCCTTATGGGGAGGTATTAGGTACCAGGTATCAGGTACTAAGGGCTTCTTTTTCCATTAGCCCTTATCTATTATAAGTCAAGCAATCTTGGTTTAGGCTCAGCTTAGCTTCCCCACTTTATTTACACATTGTGCTTGTGAATTCATATTAAATTAGCTTTTAGTTATTGTGAATCTGATGCGGAGTCCCACAGAGGGCATTCACTGGACAAGGCATCAGGTGGACACAGGCTCTCACTTCAACTACATAGAAAACCATTTCGCCTCTCTGGGCTTCAGTTTTCTTAAATATAAAATAAAAGATTTGGACCCAATGTATGGTTTTTAAACCGTTTAGTGATCATAGATCATTTTCAGAATCTAATGGTGGTATGGAATTTCATTCTGGGAAAACCATATAAACATGTTAAGGATTGAATAGTGTTCCACCAAATATTCACATGTTGAAACCCAATGTGACTGTATTTAGAGATAGGATTTTTAAAGGGATAATTAAGGTAGAATGAGGTACCAAGTGTGGGACCATAATACAGTAGGGCTGGTGTCCTTAGAAGAAGAAGAAGAAGGGGCACCAGGGATGTGCACACATACACACAAAAAGCCACTTAGGACATAGTGAGAAGGTGGCTGTCTGCAGACCAGGAGAAAAGCGTCAGAAGACACTTGCAGGCACCTTGATCTTGGACTTGTAGCCTTCAGAACTGTGAGTGATTCTATTGTTTAAGTTTTCAAGTATGTAGTACTTTGTTATGGTAGCTCTTGCTGACTAATACAAAACATATAGACACAAATATTTGCATGCAGTTTTTGGTTGCTCATAAACTTTATAAGATCCATTTTCAGGTCAAAACCTTCAAGATTACTTGTCTTCTAAAGCAAGAATCTCCTTTTTTTCCTTAAAAATTACTGATTATCTGAATAATAGCTAAAAATATTTAGCTTCCTTTTTCATATATGTTTCTTGGAAATCTAGTGAGTGAATTAAGATCATAATAAATGTGTATTTAAGTAAGAAAGCCCAACAGAAAATGGATGATCAAAAGTTGAATACACAAGAAACATACAAAATAATGTATAGAAATTATATGTGCCTTAAGACATTTAAGCTAGTTTTTGCCTCTCTCTCTCTCTCTCTCTCTCTCTCTATATATATATATATATATATATATATGTATATATAAAACACATGGAGTCCTTATAGAAAAGGTCTTTTTCAGAATAGATTAGATATTTTCTTCCTCTCTATGTTATTTAAGTTTGAAATCATGTATATCAGGAAAAGATGTTACAATAATTACATTTTATGTTTTTGAGGAATTATAAGTCCTAGAGTATTTCACACACAGAAAAATAACGTAATTAGTAAATGAAGTGGTTCAGGGTATGTGTGAAGGACACTACAACCAACCAGCACATTTTCACGTTAGCCAAGTGTCAGCTTACCATGACAGCAAACAATAATACCTATGCAAGGTCTGTTGGAGTTCTGAACAACCATCACAAAGAAAGAATTCCTCTGTTTAGTATACTTTAAGAGACATTGTGATTTAAGAGTAATGATAGCCATATGACCCTCTCATGTGCCTCACTGAGCTGACCCTGTGCGTCACTCAGCAGTATGATGCAACTTGACTGGGGGATTTCCAATCCTGGCCCAGGGATTTCCAGGAGACAAGACCACCTCAGCACAGACGCAACTTTCATAAACCTTTAAATAAAGCTCACCCAAGAGTAGCTTCAACTCCTTTTATGAAAGAAACGCCTGGTAAGTGACCCAGACTGAATACAGGTATAAGAAAGGGGGAAGGACCCTCCAACCTCTGAGAATGGTCTCTAGAGGGATGACCAGTCAGCTGGTCATCTGACCCCTGACAATACCTGGCACATGCCACTGGCCTGCTCCTGCTACCCCTCTTGTAAGGGCACTCCTGAATACGCTATGTGAGTATCGGACGGTGGATAAGACTCATCTTTAGCATGAATCAGACCAAAGGGGAAAAGTCAACCCTGGGGTAGCTGGTTAACCAGGACAACCCAAAACCCCTAAACATGACATTCAGCCTTCAAGATTGGTCAGAGAGGTGGTTTAAGGGGCATTTTTTGGTTTTATTCCCATTTGTCCACCGCAACATAATACCCTGAAATAAAAATAAAGAAATAAATAAATTTGAACAAACTGTTTGGAATAATAAAATATAAAAAATAAATAGTCTTGGTTCATTAAAAAAACCAAAAAACAAAAAAACAATCCCTATTTCCTCTTGGTAATCTATCTGGTCCCAGAGAAGGTGTCTATTCCTGCTCCACGTGGAACATGTGACCTATGCTAAGCCATAAAGAATATTCTGGAAGAAGTGATTGATTCAATGGTGGACATGGGACTTCAGGCATACCAACTTGAGAGAATCTCAGCACTTTTCTGGGGAGCGCTAAAACCAAGTCTTGCCCCATTGAACATGAATAAAGAAGCAGGCAGCCTCATGAAGTGAAGAGAAGCAGACTTAGAATGAAGCCAACACAATACACACAGTGGGGAGATGAAAAGAAACATAATCTTGAAAACTGTTTTAGATCAATCCACTCTTGAATTTCCAGACTTTTAAAAACATGAGGAAAAAAAAAAAAACTCTGCATTGTTCACATCAATTTGAGTCAGAATTCTTATTATTTATTAGCAGAACATTCTAATAAATGGATATTCTTACATAATCCTACATTTATGTATTTATATAAAGGCTTTCTTTTTTCCTCCCAAGGCTTGATTCTGTAAGAAATCAAATACCCATTTCATAGTTTAGTATCTGTTTATAATATTCTCCTATCCCCGGTTAAATTTAGATATTATTTGTTCAATATAATTCCTACTCATTCAACAATTATCTATTATAGTGTCAATGATGTACAAGGCGTGATCGATCCTAAACGACATGGAGAAATTACTTACACCTATGAAGTGGTACCTGCCTTCCAAAAGCACCTGCCCTGGGATGAGAAGTCAAGGAAAAAACATATGCAGATAGTTCTTGGTTTCTTTTATTTCTTTTTCTTAAGCACTTTTTTTTTTCTACTAGAATCTGTACTGAAATGTGGATTATCACAGAGTCTCTTCTGATAGGAAGTATTATAATTAAGAAAGAGTCTAGTATAGAATGCATATGAGGCCTGCGTTTGGGTCTGGGCTCTGTTGCTGACTCGCTAAGCTTCAGTTTCCTTGTCTGTAAAATGGTACATACCTTGCAGAATTGTTTTGATTAAAAAATGAGAAAATCATGGCACAAAATAAGCACTGAACCAGAGTACCCACCATAAGCTTGGAAAACCTTCACTTTATACGAAACAATTGGAGGCCCCTGGTAACAGTCAATGTCAAGCCTGGGTCTTAGAACAGTGTTTTCTTTACCCCACATCATCTGCTACATACTTTTTCATCTTCTGCCATGTATTTTCTCACATACTACAGTTGTGAGCAGCAACATTTCGATATCTCATGAAAGCATAGATACAGCAGCTATAACCCTATAATCCTATTGCCCTGAAAAGAATAAAATAATTCTTCAAGTCTGTCCATACCAGGTTGTGAGTCCCACAGACTAGACTGGGTCTATGGCAGGATGTGGATATACCACTTGATTTCAAGTGCAAAAGTTATGTGATTTGTATAAGACCCAGTGGGGGAGTCAAAGTAAGAATTGAAGGTTGGAGCCAAACAGATCAACATGAGAAATATTTGAGCACAAGGATGAGGTTGGGAGTAGGAACTGGAGATCCCTGTGGTGGGGGAGGCTTGGTGCAGTGAGGAGTCCAAGTGCCTCGGCAATGGTAAAAGTTTGATCTTCTGTCCAACAATGTGGAAATAATTAAGAGATATAGATCATATCAGAAGAGTAAAAATTTGGTTTGCTAGCATATACTAATGATCACAAATAAAACACCTCATGGTCATATACTTTGATTACAAATCATTGACCATTAATAGAACAAATTTGTATTTGAAGTCAATCTATATAATGTTCACTTTTTGGGAAGCAATGATAAGGAATCTCAGGAGTTTCCTGAAATAAGACATTGTTATAATATAACAGATTCTGTATTTAAAACAAAACCCATTAGATTGAAATTGGTATTCTAAACCTATGTAAAAAAAAATTGCTCAAAATGGCTAATTTTTCTTTCATTCCAAGGTCTCCTTCTTGCTCCAAATCTTTAAAAAATATCAGCAATTCATAGCAAAGTAAATAACTTTCTAAATCAAAATTCTTCTTACATATTGTATATCACAAAGCCAGTGGCATTCCCCCAACCCTCATTAATTTTGGGTTCTAAGAAAAATGAGAGTGTGCTGATCAAAAAATAAAAGCACATTTGTTTCTGCTGAATCTCTTTTAAGATGTCTCCAATTATGGCTTGCTTACATGCACCGCAAGAGAATGTGTGGCCAAAAGCCCCATATATAGCATCATCCAAAATCAAGAACATTTCTCAAAGAGAGACACACTTTAGACTTGGGGAATATGTTTAATTACCATGTGCCTCATCCCAGTCTTCACACTTATATTCTGGATAAGCTGCCAATTTATAACCATGGTTTGGCCACTGTTGCCTGTCCCCAATGCTGGTAGACTTTTAATGGTCTTCGAGGTAAAGATAATTGGCTATTTGCATGCTTCTAAATGTATCAGTTAAAAAAGCACTTCAAGAAATAAATCTAGTGTATCTTAGAGTGAATATATTATGGATGCAGATTAACAGTCGTGTAGACCTGCACATTAATGAAATCTGGAATGCCTTGACCTGTGAATATGCTGCGTGAATATACTATTACCTCAACGTCTCTGATTAATTAAAAAAAAAAAAACAGTTAGGCAAACTTATTTCAGCTTACTAGCAGTCTGAAAAGTTGGAAAAATGGTACACTTGAGCCTGACACCTATATTTCCTTCCATTAAAGAACGAGAACTTCCAACAAGCTTTGGACAATGATTTAGAAGGGGGAAAATGCAACGGAATGGAATTAGCTATCCCAGCATATTGATTAACAGCTTTTAAGCCCATCAGTCATACTTTAATTTCCACGTATGGTGTGTTTAACATGAGCTCCCAATCCACCTGATTGGATTACCTCACCACCCATAAAAGAATCAGCAGCTAGTGGTTAAAACTGTAATTAGAATCAGGCAGTAATTTGTGCTGGGAGGGTTTGGGGTGGTAAGGGGGGCAAACCCTCTTGTCCCTTCTGCTTAAATTTTTCAGCATAGATGATGAATAATAATTATATTACAGTCAATTACCTCTGAGATGATAGAATGTGTATATGTGAAGAGATAATCAAAGATTTTAGATATTTGAACTCTATTTCTTCCTTTTCCATAAAGTGGTCAGTAAAATACAGAAGATACGTTCATTATTCACACAGTCTGTCTAATTTCAATGGAATTGGCGAGTGGTCAGAGGTGACTCCTATCGTAAATACCCAATATATTTCCCATCATATTTCTCTTCTGTGCACTAATAGTTGCAGAAAAAGAAAAAAGTAGTGTCTATACTAAAATATAAGCATAACACAAAATGTCTATTTTAAAAAAGGTTTTAAAATTTATTTTCTTTTTTTCCTATGATGTTGCTGAAATACATGTTTTTTCATAGAGGTTTCATAATGATAATATTTTTGGTTGGTCTCATTGTAAAATTGAACCCCAGAAAAGAGCCACCGCTGCAATATTTTTTCAAAGTACTTAGCATATAGTTTCAGTTCCAAGAAACAGGCATCTTGAAAAATGTTAATGTTTTTGGATTAGCTATATTTTCATGAAATATACTGTGGTCCTGTTTTTAAGGCGTGATTTTTAAAGTTAATTTTGTGTCCAAAAATGAATAAGTGAATTAACCCAAGATGTGTAATAGAAAATTTCAGCATTACATGGAATAAAATTGGAAAACAATACAACTGAATAGAATAAGGGGATTTAGTAATTAATATGAGGTGCTATCAGTTGAATTAGTTCTGTAAAATTCACACCTGGGCACATTGAAATAAGGGAAGTTACACATCTTTCCCTTCACAGCTTTGCTCAACTTCACTGCATCCATCTCAGGGCACATACACATGTGTGAGCACAGACATGCGAACTAAAACCAGACCAAAACAAAAAGCATGTGTGATGATGAGGATGACAGCAGTTGGCCATAAATCTCAAAGCAGATAAACATGAACCTCACTTCCCTTTCTGTACTGAATCTTCCGTCTCTCTTTTCCTCTTCAATACACCTCATCATCCCACATCCTACTCACTCACGCTTCTAGTCATTGCTAAAAATGTCTGCCCTTTGACCATCTCTTCCTACCTCTGTGTTCAACTCTGTCTGGCGCCTATTTCTGAAAGTACAGTTCCTTTTTTCTTTTATGTTCTGTCCATATAAGCACTGTGGTTCTTTAACACCTTGTGCAATGGTTAACACCTATTTTGGTATAGTAGAGAGAGACATCACTTAGACGTTTATGTTTGTCAATTACTAACATAAACCTCTTAATATCTCTGGGCCTCGGGTTCTTGATATGTAAAATAAGGAGGAGCTTGAAGGGACCTTCGGGAGCTCTGAACCTTGTACAATCCTTTCTATACAAATAGCTTAACATTTTCATAATGTTGTCTTGCTCGGCAGCAATTTCACATGTGGATGCTCTGTCTATCTAATTAGATGGTGAGATTTCCAGAAGCATTCACTGGGACTTCTTTTTTTGTTGTACCCTATAGCTCCTTGTGTAGTTCTAAGTGTATTATAGAAATTCAATAAATGTTCATTGATTAGTTTACTGAAGCCCTTTTGGGCAGATTTTCATTTCGTGTCATTATTACCAACAATATTGGTAGTGTAGAAGTGGACATATAAAGCAATTATCCAGGAAATTAATAGATAAAAAGAAAATAGAAACAAAACCACAGCAAAAATGTGTGTTACCTGATAATTGTCTATACTGGTATTTTACTTTGTGATGCTTAATAATTGATACCAATAATTTAAAGTGCAATTGAGGGGAAAGAAATTGTGGAGGTAAACCTAAAGATTGCTTTAAAGAAATGATTCTTAATTTGGGAGGGTAGAAATGAGGCAGTTTGAGAATCTGATGAGTGCGATGAGCTTTCTCCAAGAGGGTTCACAGATTCCTTACAACTTGTTTAATATAAACACTGTGTTTTCCTAAACCCCATACTGGGTCTCTATTTTTAAGTGGGTTTATTTGAAGGAGGTGGGTTGGAGAGTGCAATCATTGCCACTGCAATCAGAGGCCTTAGAAATGAGAACTCTGCTTTAGCATGTTCAGTTGGACCAGAGGTAGTCATGTCTTAGTAATCTATGTTAGACTCAGTTTACTACTTGAATTTCCCCACTTGAATTCCTCCCTTGGGATTTTGAAATCAAGGCAAAATTTTAATTCATGTCAGTTAGTGGTGTATTCTAGAGTTAGAAGGCCAGTTGGTCTTGGGAGATAGAGTCCACAATTTTGGAGCACGTTTAAACTAAAGAGAAACAAAGGAAGATGTTTCATGGAGGGATAGAGAAACACATGAGAAATACATGGAGAATAGAGAAACATATGCAGAGAAAAATGATGAATAGAAGCAAGATCATGAGCTCACATAGGCTTTACGTAAAAGAGAGTGGGGCCTCGGTTCCGGTACCTTTCCAATATACATGAGACCCATTTGTACTGCATTTGCCATTCTTGGATGATGTGCAAACTCTGAGTCTTTGACAACTTCTTTCTTTCTCTTACTCCTACTATCCCCAATACACACACACACACACACACACACACACACACACACACACACAAACCCCATTTACTTGACCTAATTTCAAATTGATCTGTTCCTCACCTCTTTGACTAGAGTAAACTATAATCTCAGACATTTTCCACCATGCTATTTATGTAAGGTACAAAAAATGATTCTTTTTTTAAAGTGAAAATGCTTATGATATAGTTATTTTTCATAAGATATTTAGAAGATGAAGGTTCTGTGTGACTGTTAAAGTTCCTAGTAATCATTTATTTTTAATCTAGTAGCTAAAGTTTATTAGTTTGCCAAAAAATCATATAAAAATTAACTTTGCATGCTTCAAAAATAAAACTTCTGATATTAAGTTTTTTAAAACTTCCAAACAAGCTGTTGCAGATACAAAGAAACAAAATAATTTTCTAGCAAACACACTTTATCAAATAAAACATTTATGTAGTAGCAACAATTACATTTTCTATTTGAAGAGGGACAATATTTGATGGAAAATATTTTGTATTTGCAGGCTTTCTTTTTTTATTATTATTGTCCATATTTCCTACTTATAGTATCTTTTCTCTGTTAAAATATTTTCAAGTGTTTGGTAGTGTTTTGAAGTTTATCTCAGCAAGTCTCACATAGTCTTGAGTTTAACTGATTCCATGGAACATATTCAGGTGGCATGCAGGGACTACTAACAAATCCTGTTAACTTTTAAAAAGCTTTTGATGGTTGTTGCAGTGTTCTATCAGGGATTACACTCAGAAACGTATCCATTTGTTTTGAAGAATGATATGTTGTACAATGCTTTTTTAAAAATTGATTCATTTTTATTCAGGGAACTCTATTAAATGGGTCCTATGTAGATTCAGTGTGGTTTTTTGATGGCTTTGAGCACTTACTATCAGAGAGCTGGCCTGCTCTTCCATTCTAGTTGCTAATATCATCTTTTCTTGTCCTTTTTCTTTGGGGGAGGGGATTAAATTTTCTTTCTCATGTAACCCAGATGTTTCTGATTGCAGTGGGAAACACCATGGAACATATACTAAGGAAGAAGTGGGGAGGCCATGAATGAGCAAGAACCACAGGTGGGCGGTGACTCTGAAGCTCAGTAGGCTTGCTAGCATAAAAGAAAACATTTTGGTTCACTATGAAGTGCGCATAATCTACCAATCCATGGGCTTTGTGACTATTTCAAAAAGATTATTTCATTCTACTCTTGAAGTATAAATATGCTTTTTGTGAACTTCTGGTGATGGGAAAATAAAATAACCTATCTGGAACTAAAAATTTGCCTGATTCCTATTTATCTCTTGTAATATTAATATTTTCAGGTGTTTAAATAACAGAAACCTTATTAATTTTTTGATATTTTATTGTAAGAAATATTATTAAATGTGTGTAAGTCAATATTGACTCATCTACTTTTCCGAGAGTCAATTGTTGGTTAAAGTAGGCAATAGTCTAATATTTAGAAAGAGAAACAGACGAGAAGACATACGGGTTGGATTGTTGACTCAATCCCTCCGTGAACTTGCTGTGTGTGTCTTTGGCCAAGTTACTGGTGTTCATTATGCCTCTGCATTCACACTAAAAACAGGAATTATATTGATCCTTTTGTAGTTCATAAGCATGATGATTGGGTTTCCACGCGCATGCGTGAGATGTGCCTCCCTCAAACCTTGTTACGACGTCGGCACATTACCCATCTGACGTAAAAACAGGAATTATAATACCATTTCTATTTTGTAGGAAAGTTGAGATAATCACAAGAAATGAAATACAAATGTTAGAGAGGGAAGAAGTATTAATGATCATCCCAAGCCCATTCATTTTGCCAGTAAGATAACTGAAGTCCAGAGGTGTTGAGTAACTGTTTCTTCTATTCTCCATACACGGTTTGTGCTTCATACTTCTGTTAGAATACTTCTGTTAGAATTCATACTTCATTCTTCATACTTCTATTAGAATTCACATGCGTTATTTCTCTACTGTAATATCTCCCTGACTAATCTATGTGATTCTTAAATAGAGAGACAATTTCATGTTTATCTTTGCCTTTGACACCCATTTTTTCTCCAAAATGGATATGAAATTCTTTCTTTCTTTTCAGAATATTATGGGGGTACAAATGTTTTGGTCGCATGGATTGCTTTTGTATTGTTTGATTCAAAGTTATAAGTGTGCCAGTCACCCAGATAGTGTACATTGTCCCCTTTAGGTATGATTTCAGCCATCCCCTCCTTCCCCCTCCCACCTGCTTGATTTCCACTGAGTTTTACTTCCATTTGTGCACATGAATGCTGATCAGTTAGTTCCAATTTAATAGTGAGTACATTGGCGTTTTTCCATTGTTGCGATACTTTACACAGGAGAATGGTCTCCAGTTCCATCTGCATTGTTGCAAAAAGTATTAATTCATTTTTTATAGCTGAGTCATACTCTGTGGTGTACTTATACCACATTTTGTTAATCCACTCATGAACTGACTGACACTTGGGTTGATTCCATATTTTTGTGATTGTGAATTGCACTGCAATAAACATTCAAGTGCAAGTATCTTTTTGACAAAATGATTTTTTTTTTCCCTTTGGGACCCAGTAGTGGAATTGCTAGATCAAATGGTAGGCCTATTTTTAGTTCTTTGAGGAATCACCATACTATTTTCCATAGAGATTGTACTAGTTTGCAGTCCCACCAACAGTGTATAAGCGTTCCTTTCTCTCTGCATCCATGCCAGCATCTATTGCTTTGGGACTTTCTGATAAAAGACATTCTCACTGGGGTTAGACAACATCTCACATTGTGGTTTTGATTCTCATTTCCCTGATGATAAGTGACGTTGAGCATTTTTTCATACATTTGTTGGTCATTAGTCTACCTTCTTTTGAAAAGCTTCTCTTCATGATTTTTGCCCACTTTTTTTTTTTTTTTTTTTTTTTATTCGGAGTAAAAATAATTTGCCAGGGCAAAATTTAATTCCATGGCCTACACCAAGCAAACACCAACCAAACACCCCAGGGCAAACCCCAACCATAAACCACAACCACCCTGCAAGCCGTATACAGTTGGGTAATGCTTTTTATATACATTTTTCTAATCTTTGCTTTGTGATTGGAACATTTAATC
Source organism: Avahi laniger (assembly GCA_963575035.1). NCBI lineage: Eukaryota > Metazoa > Chordata > Mammalia > Primates > Indriidae > Avahi > Avahi laniger. Next base: position 21,402 of record CAUYSK010123351.1, read on the forward strand.
CACTAATATTTAATCCTTTAATAACTACTGTTAATATTGATAAGACAGGACCTACATCTCTCATATCACTACTTGATTTCTATATGTCTTAAGTCATTTTCTATTCCTCTATTCTTCCATTATTTACTTC
>CAUYSK010123352.1:0-18032 GCA_963575035.1 Avahi laniger
TTAATTTCTTTCTATTTTTGGTAGAGACGGGGTCTCGCTCTTGCTCAGGCTGGTCTCGAACTCCTGAGCTCAGAACGATCCGCCCACCTCGGCCTCCCAGAGTGCTAGGATTACAGGCGTGAGCCACCGCGCCCGGCCCGAGAGATTCTTAAATTTATTGATCGTGTGGTTCCTACAACGATGTGTATTCCACATCATGATTCCTTTCACCAAGACAAAACTGAAAAGCCAAAATATTTGAGCTTTCAGGAGTCACATCTAAGCACTCTCAGAGACCAGGAAGGGTCCTAAATGGAGTTGAGCTTAGCTTATCTCAACTCCACACTCTAAATACTTACTGTGAACTTTCAAAGGTCTGTTTTCTCATATCTTTTCAGAAGTATCTTAGGTTTCTTATCCAGGGATTCAAGCAACTGTGGATCAAAAATATTTGAAAAAAAATTAACAATAAAAATAATACAAATAAAAATACCGTGTAACAACTATTTACATAGCATTTACATTGTATTAGGTATAATAAGTAATTCAGAGATGATTTAAAATATATAGAGGGGAGAAGGGGGTTGGGACCAAGAGCTTCCAGTCGCGGTTGCCTGACAAGGGCAGCTTCCCACTGGGTCACTTCGGTGAATGTAAAAGCTTTAAAGAGAAATTCATTAAGTGTCTCTGTGACAATAATGTTGACAATGCCTTGTGCTGAAATCAATCAAAACAATATTTAGAATGCAGAATGAACAGGCAACTGATGGCTCAAGAGCCACTAGAAAAACTGGGATTTGGAGATTTGATAGATGGAAAATCAGAGGCAAAAAAATGAATTTTGATGAGAAGAAGGCCCCTGGGCTGTGTTCAGCGGTCACGGGAGTCAGAAGGCACCGCTGCCTCCTACGACCCCAAGGCTGTGCCCTAGAGTGGGCTTTCAGGGTGCCTTGAAAGACTCCACGTGAAGTCCAGATGGTCGTTCCTCCTTTATGGATAGTCTCATAATTAGGGAAGTGGCTTATTTTGTGAACCTCCCAGATTATTTTCAGAAATTATTGTTCCTTTTAGATCCTCATTTTCACATTAGGGAGTGATTTTCTCCTTAAACCCACATGTGAGAGTTCCCAGGGAAGCCACAACGGATGTAAGAATGCGGAGTTAGATCGGAGTGAGATCTGTCAGTCCACGAGCACCTGGGCCTCTTGTGCAGTGGTGGTTTTGTTTGCAGCACTCTGAGTAGCTTTTCAATACCAACATGCTAGATGTGCGCAAACTTCAGTCTGCTCTATACACAGCACAGAGATTCAGAAAATAACCATTTCCTAGCAAAACGGGTTTCTTTTTTGTACTCATAAATATATATGCCAATTCATTTCCTTTAAAAAAAAAAAACAAAAGTAGAATACAAAAAAGGAAGTGAGAAATTGTTTGGCTTTGGACATATTTGACTTCTTGATTTTTTTTTTCTGGTTATGCCTGAACACTAAGTATCTTTATAATCAAAGGATCATTTTCTGATTTGTGTCAGACTGTATTTAATAAAGCTAGACATTTAATTCAAAAAAATACAATACGGGGGTGGGGTGGGGGTGTGCATAGGTTATATGCAAATACTAGGCCATTTTACATAAGAGACTTGAGTATCCACCGATTTTGGTATCCTGGGGGCAGGAAGGTGAATTGAGTGGGTAGGGGAGGTGGAGGGGCTGGTTCTGGAATCAGTCCTCAAAGATACTTCGGGACTTTTGCTTGCCTTTTCTCACCTCTTCAAGCCCCAGCTGCAGTCCAAAACCTCTATCTAAATGTAAAAATCAACCAATAGATATTCTGATTCTATTTTCCATGCTATTGTTGAGACAGTTGGAAGTAACCAGGAGACGCCTGAGGCCCAGAGAGCATAAGTGACACCTGTTTGAGACCAAGCAGCCTCCTTTGGCAGACTCAGGACTAGAATTTCAGTCTCTCGACATCAAACCTAGTGCCCTTTTGACAGCAGCCTGAGGGAAGGTAAGGAAAATGGATGAAAAAGAAAAATATAGGATGCTGGTCCACCTTCTCTCCACCACCCACCCCAGATCTGAAGGCCAAACAGTGGAAAAAACACTAAACTGCAAAGGTAAGGGCCTTGCACTGATCTTGGCCCAGCCATTCCACACTTAATTTTCATGAGCTTGCGTAACTCATTCCCTTACATGACTTCCTTTTCGCTTGTTTGTAAAATAGGGAAAATATCACTAACGTGGGTGGGTTAATGTGAGACTTACATGATGTAATGTCTGTGAAAGCACTGTGCAAGCAGCACGGTTAATCATGAAAGGCAAGATGCAGCCTCACTGTCAAGTCTATTTCCCCCAAAGAAACCCAGAAGACCAAGGTTCTTTATGCAAATAATTTAAGTAGTTTGAGTCATCTAAAGCTCACTGTGATGATTTCTGACTGGTAGAGCAGGAAATCAATGTTAACCTCCCTTGGAGTGTTTCTAGATGTTTCACTTATTTCCCCTCTTGTTTTTCCTGTTCTTCATCAAATTACACAGAATTTATATAAGCAGAAAGCCTGCATTTCCCTAGAGAATCTTTTTTTCCCCCCAGTAATACTTCTTGGTCTTCTTATATTTGCCTGAGAAGTAGCACTTATTTTTTCTAGTCTGATCTATTTGGAAAGCTAGCCTTTCCTTAATCCCTCCTGCTATTCTAATGATTGCTTGGATACGGATTGATATGAATATGGAAAGCAAAACATAGAAAGTTAGTGCTAAAAGGGACTATAATAAAGGGCATAGTTGCTTTGTTATTTTATGGGACTGGGATGATTTGAGCAGATATATTAAGTGATTTGTCTAATGTAGAAGAGGGAGTTAAAGACAGATTAGGAATTTAAAGACATTTGATAAAAATAGTCAAACTGGTAGCCTCCCCTTCCTGCAAACTGGAGAATCCACTCACATGGGTGTTAATAATCTAAGTGTAACTATGTAAAATAATGTATCACTTTATGCAGTGGTGCAGTTGTAATAGGGTTAGGATAGGCAGAGATTCTCAAACATTGCCTACATTAGAACTATCTAGAGGACTTGTTAAAATCCACGTCTTTGGGCCACAAACTCAGAATTTCTTGTTTCGTAGTTGAGCCCTGAGAATTTGCATTTCTTACAAGTTCCTAGGTGATGCTGATCCTGCTGGTGCAGGGACCACACTCTGAGAACCACTGGGATACAGGTATGCTGGAAACTCTAATTTTCTAGAGCTTGACAAAACTGGCAAAACCATGAGGTAAGAGAAGTCTGTTTTACAAGTTATTCCCTTTTCTCCCAAATTCTAGGTCTCTGCTAACAATCAAGGAATCCACTTAGGATATTGGTAGATAAAGCTTAAGGCAGAGATTCTCAAATACTAGTTTATGTCAGAATCACCTAGGGCATTTGTTGAGGATGCAGATTCCCGTCACTCTTTCCCTACTCTGACCTCCTAAATGCAATAAGCCAGGCTCCTTGATGCCAGGAATTTTGTCCTGGTCATTATTATAGCCCTAATGTCTGGGTGTTCTGCAAGCGATTGTTGAATGAATCAATATGATAGACTCCCACATAGGTGGCCCCTAATGACTCAAGTCTTTTAGTAATAATGCCCTTGTGTTGTGCCCTACCACGTTGACCCTGGGCTTGGGCCATGTGACTTGCATGGACAATAGGATGTTAGCAAACATGATGGCAAGCAGAGACTGAATAGTGCTTGTGCAGAAGTGGGCCTATCCCTCTTGGAACCTAGTTGCAAAGCTGTAAAGAAGATAATCTAACCTACTAGCAGATAAAAGGCCATGTCAAGGAGAACTAAAGCGCCCCAGCTGACTAGCACCAATTTCCAGATATGTGAATGAAACTGATAAGGAAAAACTCCATCTATTACTTGGCGGTGCATCAGCCACCTGAGACCCACACCCCTTACCTGAGACCCCCGCCCCTCCCGGAAGACCCGCATCAGCATAATACTAACCTATTACCTGGCCCATCAACTAATCTATTACCTGGCACATCAGCATAACACTAAACCTATTACCTGGCGCATCAACATAATACTAACCTATTACCTAACACATCAACTAACCTATTACCTGGCGGGCATTAGCCACCTGATACCCACCACTCGGACCACCGTAACTTAATAAAAGTGTGAAAAATCGGGTAGACGGGGCTCAAAATTTGGTGGCAAGACTCCTCTGAGCCCGCTGGCGAATAAACTTTGATTCTTCAACTCTCCGTGTGCCGCTGGATTTGTCCTCGGGACCACCCGCTGGAACACTTGATGTAACAAAACCATCATGGATATTTCAGCCCTAGCCAAGCTCCCAGCTGATTGCAGTTGCTGAGTGAGTGACCCGGTTGAATGAATGACCTTAGCAAACACCACCCAGAACAAAAAAAACCCACACAGCTGAGCCCAGCTAGTCCACACAATCATGAGAAATAGCAAATGGCTGCTGTTTTAGGCACCTGGTTTTGGAGTCATTTTGTAGGCAGCAATAAATAAATGACCCAATCAGTGCATTCTGCTATGATCTCTATTCCTCACAATTTAATTCTTGGTCATACTTGGTTATAACCAAGGCACTGGGTCTTTTGGAAAAGTGAAAATGTGAGTATCCAGAAGTTTTCTCATTTTCCAAACATGTTTGAAAAACTTGCAACTGGTGTAAGTTGAGAAGTTTTTAATTTGAAAACCTGTCCCTTATAAGGCTCTGGGGTAAGGATGATACCTGGAATGCCCTTGATCTGTTAAGGGCAAGGTGGAGCTTAAAGTGGGACCATTAGTCACTGTGGTCTTTTCTTAAGCATCCTTTTGTCTTTCTGGTTTCACATTCCTCTCATTTTCCTCATTCTTTCTCTTTTGTGTCCTTGTTTGTTTTTTCTTTCATTTTTCTATGCCCACCTCCAAGCTTCCAGTGGCTTGGAGACAAAAATGTATGTTCTTGTTTATTTTCTTTTTTGCCACTATATATAGAGAAGCAAAAAATATGGATACTGATTTTTTTTAGAGTAGCCTTAGGAACCATAATTAATTTCACATATTACATTTATATTACATTTACAACAATGGGGCACTGACTTTTCAAGTGCTCCATTCACACATTTATATCATACAAAGAAAAGATTACTCAGTGCCTCCTCTGACAAGTCACATAGTAGGTACAAAGTATATGTTGAATGGATGAAGGAATCCACTAATCTCAATGAAATTACAATCACTCATCTGCTGACTGTTTAAACAAATATACTATTGAAAAGAAAAGGGAACTTTACATTTTATTTGTTTAGGCTCCATGTTTAAACTTGATTAGGAACAAAATGTATCATTTATCTCTCAATAATGGCGTGTAAGGAAACAGGAATGATGATCTTAATTGAAGTATATTCATTGTCTTTTAAATGGGACACTCAGCCTGGGAAACCCCATTTCCGCAAAATAAATAAATAAATAAATAAAATATTAGCTGGTGGTGTGAGCCTGTAGTCCCAGCTATTTGGGAGTCTGAGGTGGGAGAATCGCTTGAGCCCAGGAATCTGAGGCTGCAGTGAGCTATGATCACACCACTGCACTGTAGCCTGCGTGACAGAGTGACACCATGTCTCAAAATAAAAAAAAAATGGGAAACACTACTCCTTTTTGAAACATTCCACTGAGATCACATTTGTCTTTGGGGCCATTTCTGCTTTGTGAAGGAATATATAGACTTGATTTTAATTAATTAAAGGATTGGAAAAAACTATTCAGGTTATGTACCTCAACTGTACTTACAAGAGACAAAGAAAACAAGGGCAAGAATCAAGGTAACTTGTCCTAGTTCACTCAAGCGCATGACATTGGCTGCCAGGTGGTGAGATGCACATGTGTGTCTTATGAAGTTATTATTCATAAAAAAAAACTCCGTATAAGCCAACCTATAATCAATCAACAGTACTATTTTCCCCAAAGCTATTGTAAACATATAAACATTATATGTATAAATAATTGAGCCATCACTGAAAAAACCTGTGGCCTTTTCTCAGAGAGCTTTTCTATCATACTTTCTGTACTCCATTCTCCCAAGGCCCCATTCCTCACCACTGTGTACAAAACCTAAGTCTTCATCTCGGTTGTCAATCTGTCTGTGTTAGAGACTGAGGGATTAAAGACTGTAGAGAGGCCAGGCACGGTGGCTCATGCCTGTAATCCTAGCACTTTGGGAGGCCAAGGCAGGAGGATCACTGGAGTCCAGGAGTTTAAGACCAGCCTGAGGAAGAGTGAGACCCTGTCTCCACACAAAAAAAAGGGAAAAATTAACCGGGCACAGTGGCACACACTTGCATTCCCAGCTACTCGGGAAGCTGGGGCTGGAGGATCACTTGAGCTCAGGAGTTTGAGGCTGCAGTGAGCTATGATGATGCCACGGCGCTCTAGCAGGGTGACAGAGTGAGACCCTGTGTCAAAAAAAAAAAAAGACTGTACAGAATGTAGAGCAACTCTCATCCATGCTGATGGGGATGCAAAATGGTATAACCACTTTGAAAGACTGGCAGTTTCTTACAAAATGAAAAATACTCTTACCGTATGATCTACAATCACACCCCTTGGTATTTACCTCAATGAATTGAAAATTTATGTCCACACAAAAACCTACAAATGATGTTTATAGCAGCTTTATTCATAATTACCAAAACTAGGAAACAACCAAGATGTCCTTCAGTAGGTGAGTGGCTAAACAAACTGTGATACATCCAGACGATGGAATGTTATCCAGTACTAAAAACAAGTCATTTATTAAGGCATGAAAAGACATGAAGTCACTTTAAATGCATATTACTAAATGAAAGAAGCTAATCAGACCATATGCTGCTTGATGCCAACTATGTGACATTGTGGAAAAGGCAAACCTTTGGAGACAGTAAAAAGATCAATGGTTGCCGAAAGTTAGAGGGGAAAGAGGGATGAATAGGCAGAACATAGAGGAATTTTAGGGCAGTGAAATTATTCTGTATGATACCATAATGATGGATATGTGCCATTATACATTTATCCAAACTCATATAATGTACTACACCAAGAGTGAACCCTAATATAAACTATGGACTTTGGACGATAAGGATGTGTCAATGTAGATAAATCAATTGTAACAAATGTACCATCCTGGTGTGGGATGTTGATAATGGGGGAGGCTGTACATGTGTGGGGGCAGAGGGTATATGGGAAATCTCTGTGCTTTCCACTTAATGTTTCTTTGAACTTCAAAGTGCTCTAAAAATAAAGTGTATTTAAAAAAATTATAGAGCTATTTTTGATAGATTTCAGTGGTTCTGTTGTCTACTCATCTTCCTCAGCTGACTGCACATTACTGGGTGTTCATAACCTTGGTTGAGAAATCTCCACTCCTTCCCTCCCTTTGCCACTTCCATTTTGTGGTCTTGATCTCCCTTACTATTGGCCATATTGTTTGCATTGATATACTTCCTAGCTTATGATAAAATAGATTTTACTAGAATACTTTTTAGTTACATTCAAGTAAGCTAATTTATTAATTTTTAAAAGCTAGGGCTATTTTTTTGTTTTGCTTTGTTTTTCTTTTTTGAGACAGGGCCTTACTCTGTTGCCCAGGCTGGAGTGCAGTGGCATCATTATAGCTCACTGCAGCCTTGAACTCCTGGGCTGAAGTGATCCTCCCACCTCAGCCTCCTGAGTAGCTGGGACTACAGGCATGTGCCACCATGCCCAACTAATTTTTCCATTTTTGATAGAAACGAGGTCTCGCTATGTTGTCCAGGGTGGTCTTGAACTTCTGGGCTTAAGAGATCCTTCCACTTTGGGCTCCTAAAGTGCTGGGATCACAGGCATGAGCCACTGTGCCCAGCCAGCTAATGCTATTTTAAATATGTTTTCTTGGCACAATGTGAAATCACTAACTTATGGAGAATAATTTTTTTTTCTCCTTTTAAAAACAGTTGATCTCCAAATCTGTGCTATTCAAGACAATTTCAAGTATACTTTCTATTTACATTTTTGAATGTACCTTAACTTCTCTACTCCCCCTTCATGTCCCTTCCTCTAATTTCTGGTTAATGACACTACAGTTCAAGAATAGAAATTTTCTCTTTTGTAGTTTGTGTCTGACTGCTTGGAAATACTGATGATGTCACAATTGTTGGTTTGAAGTTAGGCAACATAGCAAGAGGAACCTAGTTAAAGGGGAAATAACTTCTGTTTATAAATTAGTATTTGTACAATGTGGAAATCATAAGTTTGTATGACTCTCCTCTCATGACTCCCTTTTCTTCTGTATGGGATCATATGTTATCTCTGCCTATTGATGTAGTGCTTTGACGTAGCGCTTATGTCTAGACACTTTGGGATGCCTGAGTATTCTACAGGTGACAGAGTCTAATTGATTCAACCATTGGAGATCTCCAGTCTGCCAATTTGGCGTGGATATGGGCACCCAGACTGGCATATGTGTTCAGGCATAGGAAACAGAGTGACTGCTTTTAACTTATGATTCACAGCTATGTGATTCTGCAACTTAAAAGAACAAGCCCCATCTTAGTGTTGATCAATTAGTACCAGTTTGATGGCAGTGAGTACCATAATATCCTGAATTAAAAAAAATTTTTCTGGAAAAAAAATAAAATATAATGTTTCAAATTTTAAAAAAAGAACAAGCCGCATTTCAAGGAAGGGTTTAGTGCCTTCTCTGGCATTCCCTGGTGAAGTGTTTTGCAGCAGCATAGTTTTTCCCTTTGTAATTATGTTCTATTACTTGGGAACCTTCTCTGCTATCAAGTATAAGAGAGCTTGTTACGTGGATTGTATTCAGGAAAGACTTTATTTGTATTCTCTTGATATTTACCCATGTTAATTCTACTGAAATTATATTTTTCTGAAGGAGGAAAGGCAGATTATGTATTTCAATAAGGGTGAAAAGACTACAAGCTAATTATTGTGTATTTTAAAACTATTTAGACCAGTGTTTCTACGGCTTTAGAATAATAAGTCCCTGAGTGAAAATCTTCCAAAGATGTGGAACATTATCTTATGGTAAACTGGAGTTTTTCGCAGACTAACTTGCTTAAAAATACCGCTGCCCTGGATTTTGGCTTTTTCTGGCAGGCGATTCTATAGCAGTATTCCTTTTCCCTCCCTGTGCATTGTAGTCTGTGGTATACTGTTGCGGTAATGGCTTCCAATGTGTTCACTCCTCCCTGTATCCAAGCCCTTGCTTAGTCCCTGTCACCCTGAGTCTGTGCTTGACCAGGTGACTTGTTTTGGCTAAGGGGGCAATAGTAAATCTGACATGAGCAGAGACTTAACATGAGCTTCTTCAGTGGGGCTAGGCTTCCTTTGCCGCTCCTTTGGGAATCCTTAAACCACCACACAAAAGAGCCTGAGCTAACTCAGTGGAGAATAAGAGACCCCATGGAGCAGAGACAAGTCATTGGTACTGAGACCCTCTTAGAAAAACCAGCTTAACCAGACATCAGAGTGAGGCCATCCTAGGCCAGTCAGGCTAACCAGCCAAGAGACCAGAAGAGCCATCACAAATATCCCAAATATTCTAGCCATCACAGACAACCCACGAAATTGTGAGCTAAATAAAATATTTTGTTCTAAACCCCCAGATTTCAAGATGATTTGTTTTTCAGCAAAAAGTAAATGATATACATCCCACATGCACAGTGAGTTCAGTTTTCCACCATGTGAGGGAACACCAATTACACACCTGGCTGCCCATCTTTCCTCTTCTTCCATTATGGAGAGTATATTAGTTCTTCAGTTGCAAGGAACAAAATCCCTTTAAGTTAGCTAAAGACCAAACTCTGTGTGTATGTGTGTGCACGTGTGCACACATGCATGTGCTGAGTGGGAGGTAAGAGACAATTATGATGATAAAGCAGACAACTTTTTAGACACGAGACCTGCAGCTCAACCAGGCTTCATGTTTCTTGGTGCTGGGAAGTCTCTGAGAACTGAATCTACTCACTTCATGTTTTTTTCTCTCTCTGGGGCTTTTTCTGAAACGTTCAACATCTATTTTGTTTTCCTACTTCACTCTGAAGACTGGCTTTCTCTGTTTGTTCATCAGGTTGCAAGGTGCTCCAGATGACACCTCAGTATCCAAGTATAGAACATTCCATCACTTATTGATTGCAATCTGCTTCTGAATACAAACACTCAAGATCTGACTGGCTCAACTCATTTGCATACTGCCTGTAGTTAAATGATCACACCTGATCCGGTCAGCAGTGGTGACGTGGAACAGATGGGGTGGACAAGAAGACCTTGGGCATCTCATGGTTGGTTGGAGTTCTGCTGATTTAGGCTGGGCTTAGCTGTGTGTCATTGCTTCAAGCAGTGGCAGCTAGGATGGCCCTTTTTCTCATTGCAGATTGTGTATTGGGAAGGGTGGCTCTGCTCTGTGTGTGTTCTCTTCCTCTTTGGACTAGTTAAATAGCTTGTTCTTGGGCATGATCTTCCCACGATAGTGGCAAAATCGCAAAAGAACATGTGGAAACATGCAAGCCTGTTAAGGCCTGGGCTTAAAAATGTCACATTGACACTTCCATTCAGAAATTTTCTCAAAACCAAGTTACATGGCCAAGCCCAAAGTTAAAGGGCAGGGAAGTATACCTACCCTCGATGACACCATTGAAAGTATCTGCATGAGGGTAGGGCTGGAATTTAGGGCCAATAATGCAACCTAATATACTTTCCCCCTTTTATGTCTTCAATGCTCGTATTTGGACCAGCAGAAATGATAGTGGTTGTGACTAATAGTACAGAGCTAGAAGAGATGGGTCCAGGGAATAGAGGAACTAACTTGTTTATAAGAATGGCTTTTAAGACTGTCAGCAGTCACAATGGCAGAGTTTAAAGGGACTCAGTGGACATGGGCTTGCTCTGATCAATACTGTTATTCCAGGAGCTCCAGTGAGGTGCCATAGCTGAAATCTCTAGGCCATGACATGGCCCACAGTGGAGAGCTGACGAGCCAGGTGATTCAGGGAAAAGCTATACTCCCTAGAGTGAGAAAACTGCTCTGCACATCAGGAAAGCAACATAGCTATACAGTCATATATCAGGCCAACATAGTAGAGATCACAGGTAAGGTGTCAGCAAAATAGCAAGCACTGGTTCAAGACTAAGAGGGCAAGACGACTTCAGGCTTCAGAAGGTCTGCTCTGGTCAGGCTTGACTAGGGCCAGAGATACAAGGTTATTGAAGGTCCTCAGGGCCTACCAGAAAAAAAAGGGACTGATCCTGTGACTCACAGGGCTTTTTTTTTGTCTTGTGAACTTGCCACCTCCTACCTGCTCTACCCTACCATACTATCGTCTAAATGATTCAGTTGGCAGTTCATTCACCTTATCTGTTTCTTTAATTTGTCATGTGTGGATCACATGAAAAATCATGTAACTCTTTGTTAGAATAAAATTCAGAGTAGGCTCATGCCTATATAGTTGATCCTGATTATTTAAGGAGCAGAAATGAGGGTCACAAAGTCAGAAGACCCAGTAAGTGTAAGAGGCAATAAAAGTAAATTACGTGCAGGGGTTTACTCTGATAGTTGTAGGAGAGGCTCCTGATAAAAGCTAGTTACTGATGAAGTAAAGGAAGCCATGGCTTGACTGTGTTAGGAGAAACAGGGAAGGAGCTTCCTCTGAGCACTTAGGGGAGGAAGTCCGCATAGGCCAAGCAGCAGTGTGAACTCTTTAAACTTCCTCATCTCTGAATTCAGAGTAAGCTCCTGTTCACCTTTCCAGCCTCATCTCCCACAATTTCCCCATCTGCACTTTACCCACTGCCAGGGAGCTTTTGCTCTCCATTCCCCAAAGACATCCTGCTCTTTCCCTGTCCTGTGCCTTTGACTGTGCTGTTCCCTCCAACTGGGATGCTCTCTTTCTGATTTCTGCCTATTGAATTATTCTCATTCTTTAGACCTATCTCCAATTCCACTTCTTCTGTGAAGTAGATTCTCCAAGCCAATACAACCTGTTCCTACCTTAACTCCCATAGCTCATATCATAGTCTGCCTTGTATTATCATTTTACCTGAACTTGTTTTATCCACCCTTTCCCTCTTCTTCCCTCTGTATTACTTATCTACTGGGCATCCTGTATTTTATCTGGATTTATTAAGATGCTCATCCTCATAGTTTCTGTTCTCAAAGACTTCAGTTGCTCTAGAGGGAGATGTAGACAGGTAAACAGGTAAAGACCAAACAGAAGTGAGCATAAGTGCTATGGGAATGTCTAAGAAGGGACCACTCACCAGTCTTTTACAGTCATAATCCTGAGGGTAAAGCGCAGAAGTCATTCCAGCAGAACCAGCAGCATGTACAAAGGCCCTGGGGTTATTTATAAATTGCTGTAAGGAGTAATACATTAAACATTTATGGTTAGATCTTGGTAAATTAATAACTTAAATGTTTAAATTATATAAATACTTTCCTATTTGCTATATCTTTGGCAACCTTCAATTAGCCATCACTAACCAATTGATAAATGAGAAAACCAATACTCAGGGTTTAAATGATCAATCTGGAATAAATCAAATTCAAAATTGCAGAGGAAGGATGCCAGCATAGGTTTTATGATGCCAAAGCCATGCTCTTTCCTCTACATTCTGCCTTTCAGATCTGGTTCTCCCTGATAGGAGAGAACTGGGCAAAAGGTCAAGCAGAGGCTACAGGAGAAAAGGTAGGAGCTGGAGGAAAAATGATATGGTCTTCAAAATTTTTGCCCAAAGGTTGACTCTCCTGAATAAAACATACAAAATCCAATGTTTAGTAGTTAGATCAGAGTGACTCAATCCCTTCACAAGAACTCCTCTGCTTTCAATGGTTGATACTGTCATTCACATAGGTGATGGGGGGGGCAGGATGACCTCTAACCTACTTAAAGAACTAATGTGGATGCAGTGATGGTAGCCAAAAAGAATGTCATAACATGGCAAATAAGTATAAAGAACTAGCTTGGAGTTGCATAAATCACTAGACTGAGATTCTAACCTTAGTACCTGTGACATCCTGGTGGCATGCTTTTTTTAAAAAAACATTGGGATAGTACCGCATTCTAACACAAAACAAAATTTCACTTCATTTCCACTTAAAAAATATGCACGGACCATATAAAACATTTAGGAGAGCTAATAACGGTTTTGTAAAATCTAACAAATAATACGATTGCTGTAACTCCAAAAATTCTGGTCTGTTTAGAGACCAGCACTGCCACCCTCAGTAAGAGGTGGAAATTGCAATTATCAAGTAAAAATATTGTGTCCTTAAATTAAGTGTAAATTGCTCCTCTAATTAGGAACCATGAATGATAGAATATTTGTGTTGGAAGAAATCTTGGAAATAACTCCTCATTTTCTACATTAAAATAGATTAAGAAAAATTTGGTGACTTTGCTCAGTAATATTTGGGAGGATTTTCATATACATAATGTCATTTTATCTTTGAAAACTTGCAAAGTAGACATTACATGTGGTATTCTGATTTTACAGATTAGAAAATTAAAGCTCAAAGAGTTGAAGCCTTGCTTATTAGCACAAGAATAATAAATGACTATTCCAGGATTTTTGTGCTTTCTACTGTACCTTGTGACCCTTCACGAATTTTTATTGATCTGAAAGAAATGATAATAAGGAAAAAGAATAACGAGAAAAGACTTGGCATTTAAATGTTTTATTATGCAATCCAAAAAAGGAGGTTGAAAGAGCTCTAGGTTGGGGACTTGAGAGTCATTTCCAGCAGTTATTGGCTGAGTGACCTTACATGTCTTCATCTCTGAAGTCACATGCCTAGAGCTTACCTTGTCTCATAGGGTTAGTGGGAGGCTAAAATGAGATAATGGATGGGAAAGTGCTGTGTAAACAACAAAACATTAAGTGACTTTATGATCAAACAAATTCTGAGCCCATCCATGCTTTAGAAATGTAGGGGATAATAAAAACATTAACTATTTGAATATTAATCTAATGAGAGATATCTATAACTTATACAGGAAGATTCAGCAACTATAACAGCAGAAATGATAACTCTTAACACAAGAAGAAATGTATGTGCTCTTCTTTGGGAAGACACTATGATAAGGGACATTTTAAAGTTAATTTATAGATTCAATATATTACCAATTAAATTCTAACTAGAGTATTTAACAAAACTTGAGTATCTGTAGTAAACGTTTTATGAAAGAATGTCTCCAAAGTATATTTTTAGAAAAAAAGACAACAGAATAACATTTACTCTGCCAAACTTTTAAACAACTGTCACAGTTTTCTGGTACTATCTTTAGATAAATAAAATGATGAAATAGAATAGATACTAAACGTAGACTAAAAACATTTTAAGATATCAACATATGGCAAATCAGGTGACATTAAGTAATAAAAATGAATTGTTAACAAATGTGTTAAGAAAAATGGATATGAATGTGGAGAAAAATAAATTTACAGCAATAGTTTTATTACATCCAGAATATATTTCAAATTAGTTGGTGTTAAATATTAAAAAGCCATTTACAAACAAACCTAGAAGAAAATGGAATCGTAGATCTTAAATCAGTTATAGAAAGGAGATAATTTCTTGATAATTAAAGTAATAAAAATATCCATGGCAAAATGGATATTATAAGAAATAAAATATTTTTCCACAACAAAGAGTAATAAAATGAGAACAACTGAGCAAGAAAGATCTTAATAATTGATATGTAGGAACAGAAATTTTAACCCCAAAACATATGAGATACTGGTTTATAAAGAAAATAACCACTCTCTAATGGAGGCATGGCCAAAGAATATGGATGTAAAGTTATATAAGAAGAAATATATGGAGTAAGCAAATATTATTCAAAAGTTAAGCTTCTAGGAGAATTTTAAATTTCATAAATTAGAGCAACTGTGAGGTATCATCTTGATATAGTTTGGTATTTGACTCCTTCAAATCTCATGTTGAAATTTGATCCCCAGTGTTGGAGGTGGGACCTTGTGGGAGTTACCTGGCTCACAGAGGTGGATCTCTCATGAATGGCTTAATGGTGAGCTCTTGGCTCTATTATTTCCCAGAGAACTGACTGTTAAAAAGAGCCTGGCTCCTTCCTCCTTTCTCTCTTGCTTCTTCTCTCACCATGTGATGCTGGCTCCCCTTCCCCTTCTACCATGAGTGGAGGCTTCCTGAGGCCCTCATCAGAAGCAGATGATGGCACCATGCTTCTTGTACAGCCTGTAGAGCTGTGAGCCAAATAAACCTCTTTTCTTTATAAATTACCCAGTCTCAGATACTCCTTTATAGCAATGCAAAACAGACTAAGACACATCTTAACTACACTTAATTAGTAAAAATAAATCGATTTGAATGGGTCATTGTTGACAGTGTTGTGGGGAAAAAGATATTTTTATATGCTGCTGATAGAATATGGGTAACATTTACCAAAGAAATACTTCAAAAGAAGAGGAAAAGGCCTAGTGCACAAAGACATTTACAGCTCCACATTGTATCCAGTCAAAACTAGAAAGTATCTGAAATACTGCTCTGGAGAAATTACTAGAAATTGTTACATATTTAGGCAATGGATTAATATTTCCATTAAAAGTGACAAATGTCAGGAACATATAAATATGCAAAAATAAATATATAGAGTAACATTAAGTAAAACAAATAGTGTACGTATGTTGATACAAGCCTCATAAAATTTATAGTATATACAGTAGAGTTGGAAGGGACCCCATTGCTATATAACAAATAATTTTTAAGTGAGGTTTTCTCCCTTATTTAAATATTTTGGTTTGACTTTGTTTAATACCATCTAACTAAAAAGTTAAAACATAAAAATGCAAAGATACATAAAAGAGCAGAGAGAACTAAAATTATCTCCTGGGGCTGTGCATTATGTTATCTTTTAAAATGTTTTCACATTTACACATTGTGGTGGTTTATTTACTATTTATAATTGTGATAATCTTTGTTTCTTTTTTCTTTTATCAACTAAACTCATAGATTTGGAGCTTATATATTCTTAGAAATTATCTAGTCCATCCTTCTCATTTTCAGAATGAGGATATTGAGTTCCGGGGAGATTAAGGGTCTGCTCAAAGTCACACAACTTGTCAGATGCAAATTATTTTTTAGATTATATATAAGCATTACTTCTTTTCTTTTTTTTTCTTTTCTTTTCTTTTTTTTTTTTTTTGAGACAGAGTCTCACTCTGTTGCCCGGACTAGAGTGCTGTGGCATCAGCCTAGCTCACAGCAACCTCGAACTCCCAGAATCAAGAGATCCTCCTGCCTCGGCCTCTCAAGTAGCTGTGACTACAGGCATGTGCCACCATGCCCGGCTAATTTTTTCTATGTATATTTTTAGTTGTCCAGATAATTACTTTCTATTTTTTTTTTTTTTTTAGTAGAGACGGGGGTCTTGCTCTTCCTCAGGCTGGTCTCGAACTCCTGAGCTCAAACGATCTGCTCGCCTCGGCCTCCGAGAGTGCTAGGATTACAGGCGTGAGCCACCACGCCCGGCCATTTTTTTTTTTTTTTGAGACAGAGTCTCACTCTGTCACCCAGGCTAGAGTCCTGTGGCATCAGCCTAGCTCACAGCAACCTCAAACTCCTGGGCTCAAGCGATCCTCCTGCCTCAGTCTCCTGAATAGCTAGAACTACAGGTGCACACCACCACACCCAGCAAATTTTTTCTATTTTTTTTTAGCAGAGACGAGAGTCTCACTTTTGCTAAGGCTGGTCTTGAACTACTGACCTCAAGTGATCCTCCTGCCTTGGCCTCTCAGAGTGCTAGGATTACAGGCATGAGCCACTGTGCCTGGACTTCCTTATTGTTTTATAAAAAGATTTGTCATCACTCCAAATGAACATGTGATTCATCAAATAAAGTAACTCAATTTCAAAAATACAATTACCTCAATGTTTCTTATAATTAAAGAAATCAAAATCTAAATAACAAAATGCCATGCATCACCTGTAAGATTAGCAATAAATTAAAAAATATGTTATGATATCTAGTGATGGTGAGACTGCGGGGAAATAAGCATTCCCATAGTCTATTGGAGGGATCGTCAATTGACAGTCATTTCTGGAGGGCAATTTGGCTACCACTCATTTAAATGTACCTTTCATCCAGAAATCTCATTGCTAAGAATTTACCTTAGAGACATATTTGCAAAAGTTCTTCAAGGTATGTTCAAAAGGATGTTCATTACAATATTATTGTATAGGGGAGAAAAAGAATCACTAAGGCATTGATTAATTGGAGACTGGTTAAATAAATTATGGAATATCCTTTGAGTGGAATACTACACAACCACTGAAAGTAAAAAAGAAATTGCGCATGTCCAATTGGGAAATGCCTATAACGTAAAATTATTAAGAGTAAAAAGTAAAGTACATAGCTGGGCGTGGTGGCTCATGCCTGTAATCCTAGCACTCTGGGAGGCCAAGGTGGGAGGATTGCTCGAAGTCAGGAGTTCGAGACCAGCCTGGGCAAGAGCTAGACCTCATCTCTACTAAAAATAGGAAGAAATTATCTGGCCAACTAAAAAAAAAAAAAAAAAAAAAATATATATATATATATATATATATATATATATATATATATATATAGAAAAAAAGTTAGCCGGGCACTGTGGCACATGCCTGTAGTCCCAACTACTCAAGAGGCTGAGGCAGAAGGATTGCTTCAGCTCAGGAGTTTCAGGTTGCTGTGAGCTAGGCTGACGCCACGGCACACTAGCCTGGGCAACAGCGTGCAACATTGTCTAAAAAAAAAAAAAAAAAGTAAAGTACATCATGAATGAACTCTTTTGTTTGTGTGCATGTACATTAATATGTATTGTCTTAGCCTATTTTGTGCTGCTATAACTGAATACCTGAGACTGGGAAATTTATAATAAATAGAAATTTATTGGCTCACAGTTCTGATGATTGAGAAGTCCAATATCAAGTTTCCGGCATCTGACGAGGGCCTTCTTTCTGTATCATCACAGGCAAGACAAAGGGAAAAGGGGCCGAACTCAACCTTG
>CAUYSK010123356.1:0-25866 GCA_963575035.1 Avahi laniger
TTTGACACTTGATCTGACATTTTACTTTGACACTTCTTGTGTTATTTTTATTGCGAAGTCTTTCAAATGCGTATTTTGGCTTGTGATTGACTTTCAAAATTTTTTAGAGCAATTTTTATGAAACTATGGATAAGTCAAAAATTCATGTAATTTTCAAAGATGAGGTCTATCATGGAACCAATGTAGCACAGACAGCTCAAAATATCAACAAAGTGTTTGGGAAGGATGTGGCTAACTAATACACAGTACACTGATGGTTTGAGAAGTTCCACTCTGGTGATTTTAATCTTGAAAATGAGTCCCATGGGTGACCTAAGATCAAGGTGGAAAATGATGAGCTGAAAACTGTAGTGGAAGCAAATCCATCTCAACCTATGTGTGAATTAGCAGCAAGGTTTGACATTACTATTCCAACAATATTGGACCATTTGAAACAAATAAGCAAGGTAAAGAAGCTAGATAGATGGGTTCTGCATAAATTAAATGAGTGTCAAAAGATAAATTGTCTCAAAGCTTGCCTTTCTTTGTTGTCATGACATAAAGGTGAACCATCTCTACACTGTATTCCATGTGATGAAAAATAGATTCTTTTTGACAATCTAAGTGTTCAGCACAATGGTTGAATAAAGATGAAGTGACAAAAATAGTCCAAAACCAAATATTCATAAAGAAAAGCTAATGGTGTGTATTCAGTGGTCCAGCACTGGTATCTCCTACAGCTTCATGAAACCCGATCGATCAAACACCGCAGTTGTCTGCTACAACCAACGGGACAAAATGACGAAGACGCTTGTGATTAGGCAGCTGAGACTGGTCAATAGAGACAGGTCAATCCTCTTGCAAGACAATGCTCAATCACATGTTGCACAAATAACACTGCTAAACTACAGAAGTTGTACTTGGAAACTCTCTGTCTTCCACCGTATTCATGAGACCTTGCACCAACTGACTACCACTTCTTCCATGCTTTGAACCACTTCTTGCAAGGAAAAACATTCCATTCTCAATAAGGTGTGGAAAACACCTTTGGTAATTTCATCACTACTCACTCTCCAGGCTTCTTCACTGCTGGCATAAATCAGCTACCACTAAGATGACAAAACTTTGTCAGTAGTTTAGGCACACACTTTGATTAATTGTACTGGTTCTTGTTTGAGATATAATAAATTATCCTTTTGATTCAAAATCAGACATTTCATATTTAATGACTGATACTATTACTGCTACTACTATTACTACCACTATCCTAACCATTTTTCTCCATCAATGATATTTGAAATGACATCTATGAAATATAATATTCCAAATTTCTCAGTGCCATGTAAGGCACATAATGAAACACAAGGTAGTCTATCTTAAAATGGATTTAAATTTCTGTAGCATATATATAGAACCTTGGCTATTTATTTTAGAATCCATGAGTATATTAATTCCTTTGAGAAAATATTTTCCCTAAAATTTACCTGTAATTCAAGACTCTGAAAATCCTATCTTAGCTAACACCTCCCATTAAGGTAGCGTGGAACTTGCCATTTGCCATTTTATACCCTCAACAGCAGCACTGTCAAAACAGCAGCTGACTTCTGCAATTCCCACCAGAATTTCAGTGAATGACCTAATTAATGAGTGGGCAGAAGAAATGATGGCAGGATGGTATGGGTGCCTCAAACACCACGAAGGATGAAAGGACAGATAGAGTGTTCCCAAGCCCAGATGCATATGCAATTCATTAGTGAAGGCACAGAAGCAAAGGGCAGGGCAGGAAGAAGTAAAGTAATGAAAGAAAGAGACATTGAGATGGGGAGTAGATAGAGGAAGGAACAATAAAGTAATGGAGAAAAATGACTGTAGAATAGGATGATGCATTTTCAAGAGTAGGCTACACCTGCTGGGTCTGAAAAAGGAAAGTGTTTGCATTAGGCACCAATTGGAGTGAATTGCATGACACTTTTCTCTGGCAAGAAAAATTTCTTCCTGACCCCAGCTGGTGATCAAATTGGTACCCTAGAGAATGAAGATGACTAGCTCTTATCATTTTGATATCCACTTTGAAAATTACCATCTCTAACCTTATCAAAGAGTTAAAATCATCTTAAGGAAATTACATTAAAGAGATTTGCCTCAATAATAACTTGTAGCCTAATACATATGGGATAGTTTGGAGTGAAAAGCAAACAAATCACACAATCTCTTCATTCCAGGACACCGCCGGCATGAAAAATTAAGATATATTTTTTCCTGTTTAATTGCATGGAGTGATACACATATTGGTCAAAACCACTACTGAATTTAGCAAATTATTGAATCTGAAATTTTTAGCTGAAAATGCAAAAAGATTCTGATGATGTACTCCAAGCGCACTTATACCTAAATTAGAAAATTTATAGGCTCCGGAAAGACCGTTGAAATGTGGAGTCAGATGTAAGTTGGATTGGGATAATTTTAGTGTCTAACCAAAGAGCCAAATAAACTATGTAAAATAATATGAACTTTTTTAAGCCAATGCAAATACGTCAAGGCTGAAAAGTATCTCTGAGTGAGAGAACTTTCACACAGCCTTCACTATTTCAATGTGCTTAGATTAGGTCTTTCTATATCATCCAAGCTCTGATCTTACACACTAGCACAGAAAGTGGCATCACAGTGAGATGTAGCTTTGATCGTGGTCCTACCTATCACCATGTTGATGACTCAGAACCATTGTGTTCCTGAAGGATGGTGGTGTACTACTGGTGGAGGCCTCACAGGAGACTTTTATGTGATACACAGGCCAATATGGGTTTATATACAGTTATCTTATACATTAAACCCATGCTATAAAATTTCTTTTCAAATTGATTTATGCAAGTAAAATATGATTTAAAGAAAAATATTAAATTTATTACATGTTAATATGTCAAAAACTGTGTCAAAATTGTGACTTTGGTCCTTGAATGATTAAAGTTTGCCAAACATGAGCTTAGATGAAAGCATAAGTGGCTCTTGGCCAAATCTCCAGATGGTTCAAAGCTAGGAGGGATGGAGCCAATGTCTGATGAGAGAGCCTTGATGGAGGGGGGGCAATGCTGGGCTGAAATTAACGAGAATAAATTAAAATAGCATAAATGTAAATTTTTACATTTTAGGTACAAAACAGCATAAGACCAAGCATAGGGTTTATGGAACTTCACTTTACTGCAATTTCGTGAAAATAACTTTTTTATTAGCAATATAAAGCTCTTGTGCTTGTGTTGGTCTTCACAGTGTATAAATCGTATCCTAGTATCTTTTCCCTTTCAGCTTTGATGAGTACAGCTCAATGTGAGTCAAGAACTTCTGAAAAGTTGAGTTCAATTTAGGATGTAAATAGAAGGAATATAATGGAAGAGAAGGGCAGTGTTATTTGTACTCCCAAAAAGATAAAAAGGAAAATAAAACCAAGCCCTATCATTTCAATCATGTTTTTCGTATTAGAGTTAAGACACAGTGGAATATGTTTAGTTCCCCATCCTTCTACAACATGGAGTTTTCTTCTATCTTATATTCCTGTCCCCTTTGTCAATATAATCTGAGGATTTATAAATGCTTTATTCTTAATAAATCATTAATTTAACAATATGTTTTTAAAATCTATATTCTTTTATTTTAAATGGGCTGTATTCTACCTCTTTATGTCATATCTGCATTCTCGAGCTTTTGCTTCTTTTTATTTCTTCTTCATTTATCTTGCTATCAGAAGACTGTGTCTTCAAAAGTGTATATGTGTGCATGTTTGTGCTTTGAGTGTACCTGGCTGGTAGATGATCTGAACCTTTGTATAGCTGAAAATGTTTTTCCTGTTATCTTTTTACGTTAAAAAAAAAAAAAAGCTAAGTAAAATAGTTTCAAATCACAAAAATTTTATTCAAAATTCTGTGGATTTTTATCTATTATCTTCTGACTGTTGGTGTTACAGAGCAAAAATATCAAGAATATCTTCACTTTAAGATACTATATTTCTGGTTTTGATCTCCTCCCTTACTGAATGCTTATGAGATACAGAGTGTATTTATATTTACAAAAATTCAAGGTATTTTCTTTAACTGATCATGCCTGCAATATTGTGAGACACTTTAATTTACATCTAGGTCCTTCGTCAGGTTAAAAAAAAAAATGTATGTTTGATTTCCCCCCATGCTATATTTGGTAATTAATTAGTCTTGTGTAACCATTCTCTGTCCACCATATTTATCATGTTTTTATTATTATTTTATTACTTTATCCTATTGTCTGCATTTTTAGAGATCTTCCCAAATTTGTCCTCTACATCAGGGATTAAATTATTGCATCATTGTACCTACCTCCACTGGCCTCATCCCCCTATAGTGCTCTCAGACCACCTGAGGTTCTCCTTCATCTCTCTTTTCATTTTGCCTTGTTACCTTTCCAATACATCCCTTCGTCCTTTTTTCCCTCATAGTTTTCATTCTTGTTTCTTAAAGCATAACCTGTCACTGTAAGGAGAATACAAAACAGTGCCCTAAAATTTTCTCTTGGAACTTATAACAGTATTTTCAGAAATCTCCCTCTAGACTCCCCTTAGTCTAAAGTTGTTTCTTCATTGGCCACATGAAGAATCTACCTCACCCTCCACAATCCCTCCTCTTCTCATCCTTGAGCCAGTCAAGAATAATTCACAGTCATTATTTGTCCAAAGAGTATGCAGCTTGTCTCTTTTCACCAAAGTTTATCCCTGCCAATTCTCTAGCAAGAGAAAAGAACCACTATCCTTGCAGTTCTGTGAAAACACACACACAAAAACAAAAACTTAGAAATCAGCTTTGATACTTCTGTCTCTCTTGCTATATTCTGGGGCATTAGCAAGTCTTGTGGGTTTAACCCAGTAAACACATCATTAATATATTCACTTCTTCATTTCTATGCTGCCATATCAGTAGTTCAAGTCACCATGATCTCTGATTTAGACTGTGTAGCTTCCCAGTTGTTCTTCCTACATTTACTCTTGTCTTACTCAAAGTGACCTTTTAAAAATGCAAATGAACTTGTGGCTCCCCAGGTGAAAATTCTTCAAGGACTTGCTTTTGCTCTTAGGAAAAAAAAAAAAAATTAACTTCACATCACCTACAAGCTTCTGTTTTTCCTGGCACTTGCTCAAATCATCAGACTCATCCGGCACCCTGAGCTTCCCTTTCAAGTTCTTAATCAGAACCTGTTCCCTCCTGCCACAGGATTTTTGCATTTGCTATTTCTTCCACCTGAAAGATCCTTGTCCCTGCCCCATACAAAATAACCTTGTTAATAGACACATATAAATCTATCAGTTCTGTCAGCCCAAATGACATCCTTTGGGAAAGTCTTTCTTGAGATTTTAGAGGGTAGTTAGTCCCCCTCCCACCTATACCTAGGCTGTACTCTTATGTTCCTTTATAGTACATTTCACAAGATATAACTATACTCATGTCATTATTTGCTTATCAATTTCTTTCATCTACCTGAAATCTCCATGCCATAGTGACTGTATCTGTTTGATCTATATTTGTTGAATTGATAATTGAATCTCTGTGTCTTTTTCTCAGATGTACAGTTGGAAAGCAGGTTAAAGTGTATAATTCCTTATTCAATCCCACATTTCAAGTAGACTTTTAGCTGATTCCCTCATTCTCCACTGAAACAGCACCTGGTGTATGAAAAATTACAACTTATAATTTTCACTAGAAATGATGTTCTTTGGCCTTGCCCACAATGTCTCTGTCTAAAGACTCCTCTCCTCCCAGAATGCCAGCTCCACTAGGTTAGTGCCCAATACCCAATCAATTTAGGATCCAGTTGGGACTCATACCAAGAGCCACCTCCTTGACATTGATAAACTAGCCTCTTCAACCCACTGTGTCATATCTCCCTGTTTTATTTTCTTCTTCATAATTAACATAATATATTGGTTCCTTATTATTAATACTTGTTTGACTCTTCCACAAACTTCTTGAGCATAAGGAGCTTACATCTCTTGTTTTCTCTGTATTGCACATATCACAATTGCATTGGATCAGATTAAAATGATAGGTATAGAAGCACCCCATCATCAACAACCATGCAGTGATGGGGAACCTACAGACTCAACACCACGTGTGGCCCTCCAGATCCCCAAGTGCAGCCCCTCAACCAAGACCAAACTTCATAGGACAAATCCCTTTATTAAAAGGATTTTTTCTGTAAAATTTGGATTCAATCAAAAGGCCATGTGTGTTCAAAGATCCAAAAAGCCACAAGTGGCCCAAGGCTGCAAGTTTCCCTGTGGGATGTTTCCCCAGTGTGAAGAAAGTGACAATAAGATGGAGAGTTGCTCTGACCTATTCACAAACTCTTCCCTTTAAGGCCCAAGGGAGTCAGAAGAGTAGAAGAGGAAGCGGCAGCTGGCCAGGAAGAGCCTGGGGCTGCTGCCTGGGCAACCTGTCCTGGGAAAGTACTGTATCCACAGGCCCCAGAGCTCTCGAGCTGTCATGAACACACTTGGGAAAGAAGTTACCAGATGGAGGCAAGAGTGTGTTGCAGGTAAGTGTCTTTTTAGAGGAGCAATAGGCTCATCCTCTGCTCAGAAACAGCACTTCTGTGGCCGTTGCTCTCTTTCTCCTCTTACCAGAACTGCTTCATCCTGTGGCCTGAGCCTTTGAGTATTGAGTTCATTCCTCATGTAACTAAGCATGAGGTGGCAGCTGTACAGACACGTGCTGTGTCTTTCAGATTTGAACTGTTCCAGGACTAGTTGTTTCTATGGGAAGCCTGGGCCATCAAGGTGTCCTCAATGCAGAAATGACCTGGGAGAGGTGGAATGTAAGCTCAGCACAGTAAGGTGTGGAGCCTGGTCAAACATTCTTCCTCATGTGAACTAAGAATCTTGGTTATAGTGACCATTTTCCCTTCTTCTCTGTCTCAGGTGATGATTTTGTTTGAAAGCCTCTCATCTATGAAAAAATCCACATTCAGATTGCTGCAGGGAGTGTAGCCTCCACTACCTAGAACAAAAATTAGCACTGTTCCTTCTTTCTTCTTTTTTTAATACTTCCTCTTTTTTTTTTGGTACCATAGAAAGATTGTTCTGTCCAAAGAGTTGTGAAATATTCCAGAAATACTGCGCCAAGGGCGTGTGTAGCACAAATCAACTTGCTTTGAGCTTCTTTGATATATAGCCAGTGTTTTAATGTTCTCATTTATACTGATCTGTAATACATCTTCATAGTGTTGGCTTAATCACAAATGACAAGGGTGGAAAATGTAATAAAGACAGGGGCACATTAATCCACTTTGTATGAAAATGTGGAAAGGTAATCCAATTTTGAGCTGCTTGCTCTTAAAAAAATATATAAAAGTTTGTAGGATTTCTGCACCTTAGTTGGTGAGATGGTGGTCAATCCTAAAGAGCCATATTTCATGTTAAGAGACCTCGGTCCCCTGAGTGCATGTGTAGCAGTCATGGCCCAGACTGAGAAATAAAGCCAGGGGCTCTGGGGAGCAAGTTTCTTGATGATTTATTGGAAATCTCTTTATCAGGAGATCAACATTCCGGCAGCATTCAGGCGTGTTCATTCCTTGTGGGTCTCAGAGAGAGATTCCATTGCTAGGGATGCTGCTGTGCCTTCCCCTGCACAACCTCTAAGGCTAGTTCATACAAGAAGTAATTCTGACTCTGCTCCCTAAAGACAAGCCAGAGTTCATTTTGTGAAAAATCCATAGAAGGGAAGTAGACCCAGCTAGAGCACATGTTTCTAGCAGGGGAGTAGGGGTGGGTGAGGAGAGGATAGTTATGATGATGTCAGGTTTGCCTTAAATCGCAACTGATGTCATTTCAATCATTGCATGTGTCTGTACTTGTGTGTTGTCGTGCATAGCATACACAGATGTTGCTGCATCTTCAGTGCTCACACCTAGCAGAGAAGCATAATGGAAACGTGAGCTGTAGACTTAAAGAATCCCAAATTTAGTGCTTTCTCTTTGCTCTATGACATGGTGCATAGTTTAACTCCTCTGAACCTCAGTTTCCTTATCAGTAAAATGGAGATTGTACTAGTTACCTCACAGGATTGTTAGAAACAGGACCCAGCAATTCCATTCCTGGATAACAACCAAGAGAAATGAAAACAAAACAAATGCAAAATGTGTACAAAACCTGTACATGACTGTTCATGGCAACATTATACCCATACATATCCAAAAGGTGGACACAACCGAGATGTCTATCAACTGATAAATGGATAAACAAAATATGGTATATCAATACAATGGAATATTATTCAGCCATTAAAAGAATTGAAGTACCAATGCATGCTACAACACAGATTAGCCTTAAAAACATTATGCTAAGTAAAAGAAGCCCATCACAAATGGCCACATATTATTTGATTCATTTTATATGAAATCTCCAGAAAGATGAAAGATGTAGTGACAGCAATGAGATTAGTGGTTGCCCACATTTTGCCAAGACTCCTTTTCAGTAGAAGTGGCCTTTTCTCCCTGGCTGCGGAGGTTAGTTTCCTCTTTCTTATGAACTTATAATGGCCCCTCCTGTCATGCAGCAGCCACACAAATGGCTGCTGGTTGTCCTAAGGACATATCTCCACTGTGGTTTTTCATTTCTTTAGTAATAACCATTAACCATTGTCAAATCTGAGAGAGTGACTCACAGAAGGTGAGGTGCACAGAGAAACCTGTAAAGAATCATAATACAGAACAAAATTATTGCACAATTTTTTCAATGTATGTCAACAGAATTCATGTGTATGGGGATGGATCCTAAGGCTGTTGGATAATGGTGAAAGGAATATAATATTGGATTGAGCCAAAGTTATGGATATGTACTTGCTAAAGGGATTCTGGATTTTATTGTTAGGTTGAGAATCTAGGAGTGAGCCTACTATCTTGTTTGATGGGTTGACTGAAAGCTGGGTGTGAAATTGACCTAAATTATGTAAAATTGAAGTATCAAAAAATTTCCTGGCATATCAGAAAGGAAAATATCCATTGGCTTATGGAAATTAGAATGCAAGAGTAGATTTTTCAGATAAAATCACACCCTATTAATATATACCTCAGACAACACATTCTTCACTAACTCTGTGAGAAATATATTGGTGAGCAGACCCTCAACATCCTTGGAGAACTCTGTTGTAAATACTCTGTGTGAACTGGAGTTGACAGTGGAAATTGCTGTCATTGAACTGAGCTTTCTGAATCCACTGGGGTTGATTCAGAGTAGCTGGGGCCAAGTGATGTCATCTTAATCACCAAAATCAAGGTAGCAGTGGTAACCATTCCAAACTACAGAGCCAAAGCAGTCATCAGTTTTATTGTTAGTTCGTTGATAATAGTGTCTCTAGAAATGAAATAGATGAGCAGACTACCACAATTTTACTTTATCTGTCTTAGTAAAAATCTCCAGGTCTGAGAAGCAGAATTCTGACTTGAATGAGTACAAGAGACAGTCATGGCTCATCAACTATTTCCCGGTTTGGAGCCAGGTCACACATGCATAAGCCTCTTGAATGAAGAAGTGGCTCAGACCCTTGAGGAAAGATACTGCCATATTGCCAAAATTTGTACCGTACATCTTTCTCTTACCCTATTCCTAAAGAACTTGTGACTTTGATATTTACCAGGGTGAAAGTGCACTGGGGAAGGTAAACTGATCATACTTTTTAGAGATTACTGGAACTTGAATGAACTTACTTTAATTCCCAGAGACCCAGCACACTACTTTGGTCCACTAATCAGAACAGCAATGAAGGTAGGACAGTTAGTGGAACTTTGCTGGGTTCTGAGTAACAGTGGACCCAATGCGTCACCAATCATGCCCTATGTTCATTTTCCCTGTTTCAGAGTATAAAATTAAAATAGATACACCAAACATGCCCACATTGGTTCCCTAACCTATAGAATGTAGACCATTATTATAATATTATAAGAAAAGTCAAATGTAAAACACTGTAATAATTCCTTCCTTTCAGAATAGCAAACCAAATGTAATACCACATTCCTGGAAGGATTTCAGAGATTAGCACCACCATCAAGGATTGAAAGATGCGGGGGTCGGGGGGAGGGGTGGTGGCAATTTCTTCGACATCTTCACTCAACTTCCTATATAAAAAGACCAAATGATCTTGGAGAATGACAGTGGATCATTGAAAACTTATCAACTGTATATGTTGTTTCATTGTTGCAGCAAATCAACACATTCTCCGATAACACGTATGTAGCAATTAATCTCATAAATGTTTTTTCTCTATACCAGTTAGTGAAGACTGATAAAAACAGTTGACTTTCATTTGGCAGGGCCAACCATACATCTTTACTGGTCCACAAAGGACTAACCTATCAGCCCCATGTTATAATCTAGTCCCCAGGGTCTTTGATAGCTTTTTCTTTCCAGAGTACATCATGCAGATCTATTATATTATTACTAGAAGCTGGTAGTATAGTGGGAATAAGTGGTAGTAGTTTTTTCTGACCTCAGACCAGGCAATTATTTTAGCTTTTGACATCAGAGTTTATTTTGTTATAACCACACAAAGAATTACTAGCTTCAAAGCTTTGGGTCAAGTCCCAAATTTAATAAGACTTATTTTCCTTACACAGAAAAATAGAGATACTAATAACCCTTCCCTTAGAGTTGTTGAGATGATTAAATGAGATAATGAATATAAATACAGTGCCTGATACATAATCTTTGCTAAAAAATGTTAGTTATTTACCTTGAAAGGTGCATGTATGCCAGAGGATAGAATATAAATTCCACAAAAATTCAGGAACCTGCCTCTTCAGTGAAATTTCTAGGGGCCCAATGGTGCGGGGCATATCAAGATTTTTCTTCCAAAAACAAGTTGCCACATCTTGTTCCTTGTCCCTTCATTAAGTGTCACAATGCTTATATGTCTGTCTGGATTTTGCAGGTAATATACATTTTATTCGAGCATGCTACTCAATCCCATTTTCCAAGTAACCTAAGAAGCTTCCAGAACAAAATCCCAGAACAAGGAAGGCTCTGCAATAGGTCTAGACAGCCATGCAAGTTTCTTGGCCACTTAGGCCATGAGACCTAGATCTTACAGTACTTGAAGTGACTATAATATAAGAAAGGTGTTAAAGAGCTTTGTCCTATGAGTCTGAGCACAGAGTTTTAGGATTTTGGAGCAAAGCTTTGCCATCCACTGAAAATAACTATTGTCCTTTTGAAACACAGCTTCTGACTTGCTACTCTAGCCTTAGTAGAGACTAAATATTTTACTGTGGGCCACTAAATTATCACATAATCTGAGCAATCCATCATGAACTTGATGTTTTCTGACCTATATAGTCAAAAATGGGGCTTATGCACATCAAGTAGAAGTGCTGTAAAGATTAGGCTTTAGCAGATTTTTGTTATTACTGAAGACGTATTTACCCTGGATACAGATTCGCCTTCCATACTGCCTGCAACGTTTTCACCAAAATCACCATCCTTATTCACCATTATGGCATTATACACAGAATTGCTTTTGACAAAAGAGCTCACTTGAGAGCAAATAAATTGTGGCAATGGGCTTATTTATATGAAATCCTTAAGAGTTACCTTCTTCTTTATTACTTTGAAGTTATTGGCTTGAAGGAACTATTCAATGACCTTTTTTTTTTAATTTGCTTGTAGTGATAAAATATACAAAACAGGATATTTACCATCTTAACAATTTTTAAGTGTACTGTTTAGTGGTATTAAGTACATTTGTATCATTGTAAAAATCATTACCACCATCTTCAGAACTCTTTTCATACTGCAAAACTGAAATTCTATACTCATTAAATAATAACCCCAAAGCTCCTGGGAACCACCATTCTATTTTCTTTCTCTATAATTTTGAGCATTCTAAGTACTTCATATTAGTAAAATCATTCAGTACTTGTATTTTTGTGATTGGTTTGTTTCATTTAGCATAATGTCTTCAAGGTCTATTGATACTGTAGCAAATGTCAAAATTTTCTTCATTTTAAAGCTGAATAATATTCCATTGAATGTATATACATTTTGCTTATGCATTCATCTGTTGATGAACATTTGGATTGCTTCCTTGTTTTAGCTATTTTGAATAATGCTATTACAAACAGGTATCTATAAATATTTCTTAGAAACACTGCTTTCTATTGTTTTGGGTATATACCGAGAAGTGGAGTTGCTGGATGATATGGTATTTCTATTTTGAATATTTTAAGAAAAACACTATACTGTTCCACCCAGCTGCACCATTTTACATTCCCACTAACAGTGCACAAGGGTTTCAGTTTCTCCACATCCTCACCAGTACTTGCTATTTTTTTGTTGTTTTCTTAATAGAAGTCTCCTAATAGGTGTGGTTTTTGATTTGCATTTCCATAATGATTAGTGATGTTGGGTAACTTTTCATGTGCTTATTGGGCATTTGTATAACCTCTTTGGAGAAATGTCTTTTCAAGTCTTTGCCCTTTTTTGAATCATGTTTCTGTTGTTGAGTTTTAAGAGTTTGCTATATATTCTGGATATTAATCACTTATCAGATATATGATTTGCAAATATTTTCTCCTGTAGATTGAATTCTTTCTCTATTGTTAATGTCTTTTGATGTACAATTTTTAAAACATTTTATGAAATCCAATTTGTCCATTTTTCTTTTATTTTATGTGCCTTTGTCATATCCAAGAAATCATTTCAAAATCAAATGATGTGGAACTTTTGAACTATGTTTTCTTCTAAGAGTTTTATAGGTTTAGGTATTTAGGTTTTTGATTCATTTTGAGTTAATTTTTGTATATAGTGCTAAGTAAGGGCTCAACTTCAATCTTTTGCATAAAGATATCCAGGCTTCCTAGAACCATTTGCTATTAAATACTCTCCTTTCTCCGTTGAATGGTCTTTCCATCCTTGTCAAAAATCATTTTACCATATATTTTAAGGTTTATTTCTAGGCTCTCTATTCTATTCCATTAGTCTATATGTCTGTCTTTATGCCAGCATCACACTGTTTTGATTACTGTATGTGGTAAGTTTAGAAATCAGCAAGTGTGAGTTCTGTAGCTTTGTTCTTCTTCAAGATTATTTTGGCCATTTGATGGCCCTTAAAATTCCATATCAATTTTAGTATGGGTTTTTCCAATTATGCAAAACGGTGTCATTAGGATTTTGATTGGAATTTAATTGGATGTATAGATTGCTTGCGGTGATATCGATAGTTTAATGATATTAAGTCTTCCAATCTGTGAACATGGAGTATATTTCTATTTATTTATGTCATCTTTAATTTCTTTCAGCAATGTACTTTTCATTGTACAAGGCTTGTACTTCCTTGGTTAAGTTAATTCCTGAGTATTTTTTTTCATGCTATCATGAATGAAACAGTTTTCTTAATTTTCTTTTCAGATTGTTCATTGTTGATGTCTAGAGATGCTACTGGTTTTTGTGTGTTGACTTTGTATCCTGCTACTTTGCTAAGTTCGCTTATTAGTCTTAACAATTTTTTTGTGTGAAATCATTATGGTTTTCTGCATATGAGATTATATTGTCTGTAAACAGAGATAATCTTCATCTTTTCCAATTTGTATGTATTTTATTTATTTTTACTGCACAATATCTGGCTGAAACTTCCAATACTATGTTGAATACAAGTGCTGAAAGCAGGCATCTTTACCTTGTTCCTGATCTTAAAGGAAAAGCTTTCATTCTTTCATCCATTGAATATGATTATTGTGGTTGTTTTTCATATATGGTTTTTATTGTGTTGAGGGAGTTTTCTTCTATTCTAGTTTATTGAATGTTTTTATCACAATAGGGTGTTGTATTTTGTCAAATGTGTTTTCTGCATCAGTTAAGATGATCATGTGTTATGTTTTCTCTTCATTCTGTTAATGTGCTGTATTATATTGGTACATTTTCATATGTTGAACCATTCTTTCATTCTAGGAATAAACCAGCTTAGTCATGGTGTATAATCCATTTAATATGTTGCTGAATTTAATTTGGTATTATTTTGGGGAGGACTTTTGTTAATATCTTTAAGGAATATTGGTCTGTAGTTTTCTTGTGTTTTTGTCTTACTTTGTTACAAGGACAATACTCAGCTTATAGAATGAGTTAATAAGTGTTTTTTTCATCTTCAATTCTTTGTAAAAATTTGAGAAGGAATAATGTTAATTCTTTTTTAAATGTTTTGGTGAAGTCACTAGTGAAGCCAGGATTTTTCTGGGAGACTCGGGTGACTTTTGATTACTGATCCAGTTTCCTTACTAGTTGCTATAGGTTGGTGCAGTTTCTATTTCCTGATGATTTAGTGTTGACAGGTTTTATGTTTCTAGGAACTTGTCCATTTCATCTGTATTATCCTATTTTTTTTTTTTTTGGTGTACAGTTGCTCGTAATACTCTGTTATTATACTTTTTATTACTAGAGACTGTAGTCATTTTCATTTTAGATTTTTGAGACCTCATTTTTTTTTCTTAGTTCATCAACCCAAAGTTTTTTTGTTCATCTTTTCAAAGAACCAACTTTTGGTTTCATTGATTGTCTCTATAGTTTTTCTATTCTTTATTTCATTAATCTCTGCTTTAATCTTTATTATCTCCCTTTTTCTTCTAGCTTTGGATTTAGTTTGTTCTTTTTCCAGTTTCTTAAGTTATAAAATTAGGTTGTTGATTTGAGAACTTTCTTATTTCTAAAGTAAGCATTCATAATTGCAAATTTCTTCCTTAACACTGCTTTGACTGCACCCGGTAAGTTTTAGTATGTAGTGTTTTGTTTTGTTTTGTCTCTAAATAGTTTCTAATGTCTCTTGTGATTTTTTTTCTTTAATCCGGAAAAAATTAGTTTGAGATTATATTGTTTGATTTCAACAAATTTGTGAAATTTCCACTTTTACTTCTGTTATTAAGTGCTAACTTTATCCCATCGTGGTTGGAAAAGATACTTTGAATGATATATATTATTAAAAATCTGTTAAGATTTAGGTTGTGGCCTAACATGTGGTCTATTCTGGAAAATTTTCCTTGTGCACTTGAGAAGAATGTGTATGATGTAGTTGTTGAGTAGAGTGTTCTTTAATGTCTTTTAGATCCAGTTTGTGTATTGTGTTCTTAAGTCCTTTATTTCTCTACTTATTTTCTGTCTAGTTGTTCTGTTAATTATTGAGAATTGGATATTAAAATCTCTGACTATTATTTCAGAACTTTCTATTTCTCCCTTCAATTCTGTCAGTTTCTGTCTCATATATTTTGATGGTCTGCTATTATGTGTGCAAATGTTTATAATTGTTATAACTTTTTGCTCTGTTCAACATTTTATTAATATACAATGTCCTTATTTGTCTCTTGTAAACTTTTTAAAATCTAAAGTCTGTTTTGTCTAACATTAATAAAGCTACTCCCACTCTTTTGGTTGCTATTTGCATGGAATATCTTTTCCATCCTTTCACTTTCAATCTATTTGTGTCTTTAGATCTGAAATGAGTCTCACGTAGACATCATATAGTTAGATCATTTTTCTCATGATGTCTGTCTTTTGATTGAAGAATTTAATCCATTTACAAATAAAGTAATTACTGATAAAGAGGGATTTCTGTCATTTTGTTATTTCTCTATGCCTTATAGTTTTTTATTCCTCATTTCTTATATTACTCTTGTCCCTTTTCTTTTGTGTTTAGCTGATGTTTTGCAGTGAAATGTTTTAATCTGCTTCTCATTTCCTTTTGGGTATATTTTTATAGCTATTTCCTTTGTGGTTACTATGGGTATTACACTTAATGTAACACTTTAATTTCAATTTATACCACCTTACCATATAAAAACTCTTTTTCTCTACAGATCTGTCCCAAACCTTTTGATCATTGATAACGCAACATTACATCTTTATATATTGCATTTCTATAAACAAATTGAAAATTGCAACTTTAACTAAAAGTGGCATAAACTAACACTTTTTTTGCTGTGTTAATCTCCTAAATTATGTAGAAAACAAAATGTGGAGTTATAAGCCAAAGGTACCATAGTACTAGCTTTCTTCATTACCCATGTATTTGCCTTTACTGAGATCTTACATAGAGCACTGTCTAGTGTCCTTTCATTTCACCCTGAAGAACTTCCTTGACAATATTTTACAGAGTAGGACAAGTGGTAACAAACTCTCTCAGCTTTTGTTTATCTAGGAATATCTCAATTTCTCCCTCATTTTTGAAGGATGGCTTTGCCAGATATGAGATTCTTGGGATTTCATTTTTATTTTTCCATTTAGCACTTTGAATATATGAGTCCACTCCCTTCTGGCAACCTTCAAAATTTCTGATGAGAAATCTGTTGATAATCTTAATGTAAATCCCTTGTATGTGATGAATCATTTCTCTTCTCTCTTGGTGCTTTCAAGATATTCTTTTTGTCTCTGACTTTTGAAAGTTTGACTATACTGTGTCTCAGTGTAAGTAAGTTTCTTTGATTTCATCTTAGTTGTAATTTGTTAAGCTTGATAATTACATTCATATTTTTCAATAAATTTGAAAAATTTGGGGTCATTATTTCATCAAATACTCTCTCTACTCCTTTCTTTCTTTGTTCTCCTTCTGAGGTTCTGATGATGCTTATGTTGGTTGGCTAGATTCTCCCACAGGTCTGTTAGGCTCTGTTCACTTTTCTTCAATCTTTTTTTTTTTTTCCTGTTTCTCAGACTTGATAATTTCCATTATCCTCTCTTGACATTCACCGATTAGTTCCTCTTCCTGCACAGATCTCCCTTTGAGAACTTCTAGTGATTTTTTAAATTTCGATTATTAAATTTTATAGTTTGAGAACCTCTTTTGGTTTTTTTTTTAGTCTTCTCTGTATATTTCTTCTTTTTATTCATACATTGCTTCTTTTTGTTCATTTTTTCATACATTGCTTTATTGACTTTCTCTATGTATTCCTTTAGTTCTATGAGCATCTTTAAGACAGTTGTTTTAATGTCTTTGTCTACCAGATCTGAGATCCACCATCAGATATTTCTTTGGGACAGTTTGTTTGTTTACTTTTTTCCTTTTGAATGGGATGTATTTTTCTGTTTCTTTGTATGCCTTGTGATTTTTTTGTTGAAACTAGACATTTTGATTTAATAATGTGTTAACTCTGGAAATCAGATTCTTCCCCTCCCCAGAGGTTTGCTGTTTATTTGTTTGATTTAGGTTAGCTTTGATTGATGCAGGATGTATCTGAGCCAAGAATAAGTTGCAGGTATAAACTTAAGGTATTTTCTGACCCTGCATCATTCCTTGGATATGCATGGTAACTTTTTAATGTGCTCCATATATTCAGTTGCTTTGAATATCTTAGTCTTTACTGTCTGAATCCCAAATGGGGAAACATAAATAAATGAAGGCGGGATAAAAAAAAAAAGGTGATGGTCCCTTAAATCCCTGGAAATTTACATCAACTGTAGGGAGAGGCTTGCAACAAGGGGAGGAGGTGTGACAACAGTGTCTCCCCAACTCTGTGTCTGTAACTGTGATTAGAACATACATCCCCCATGTTGGTCACTCTGGCTACCACAAGCTATGTGCAAACTGCTCTGGAAACACAAGCACCACTGCCTGTCACAATGCTGAGGAGTGAGGGATCAGTAGGCACTGCCTAGCTAAGAACTGAAATTGACTAAAAGTAGCCACAATTTACCATTTAAGCCTTTCTCCTAGAAGTTGTAAGACTTTAATAGTCTCCAAAGTTCCAAAATACTACATCAGATAGATTTTGCCAACATGATTATTGTCCGGTTGAAGAGACAGATTCCTAGTGCTTTCTGCTTTGCCATTTTCCAAGAATCTTCCTGAAATGGCCTTTTGAAAACTTATAGTGTGTTTCTCCCATTGCCAATATTCACAGGTTCTGGAATTCATGGGTAGAAATGAAAGTTTCCCACTATTATTCCTAGTGATTCACAATAAAAGTTTTGCTTCCTTTCCTCACAACATTGGGTTCTGCTATTCCAGATGTCTAGAAGTCTTAGTGTGAAATGGTGATTATTTCCAGCAGGGAGACTCAGAAGTGGTTTTATTAAACTGGAAATTAACATTGCCATCTGGCCATTATGGGGTCCACATTCTAGTGACTTAGTAGGCAAAGAAGGGAGTTATGTATAGACATGCATGATTAATCCTATCAAGAGGACATTGAATAACTATTCCACAATCGGGTGAGGGTAGAATGCAGACTAGGGTCCTCTTAGTACTTTCATGTCCTTTGATTAAAGTAAAGAAAAATATTGTTAAAAAAATCTTCAATAGGCTGAACTACTAATGGCCCAGACTCTTTAGTTATGAAAATTTGGGTAACCTCACCAGGCAAAGAACAAAAAATAGCCAAGTATCTTGCTGAAGGCAAAGTGAATATGTAATAGGTAGTAGAAGAAGGTAATTATAAATACTATGATCATGTGATGAATTGTATTAATGAGACTTGCAACGGTTATGGTTAATTTATTCCTTGTTTTGGTATCAATATATTTGTTTTTATATCATATATTTCCTTTTCTTCTCCCATTTAACATGCTATATGTTAATAGCAGTCAATAGGAAATAACTGTGCTTTTTCTCTTTACTCACACTCAATGCAGAACAGTTCTGTGACAAAATATGTGGGTTTTTTTTTTACCCACACCAAACAATTCTGGCTATTAAACAAAGAACCCACGGGTTAAGGGATCATTCCCAGAGGACTGTTCCCCACTTCAGATGCCAATTGTCAATAGTAGGTCCTCAGGTAATCCACAACATCTGTCTGACTTCGCTGCAAATATATGCTAGAGGGACTCATGGAACTCAGGAAAACACTTTATTTACTATTAGCCAATGTATTACAAAGGATATTATAAAGAATACAAATGAATGGCCCCATAAAAAGATATATAGGGCAAGGTTCAGAAGGGTCCCAAGGAGAGGAGTTTCTGTTCCCATGGAGATGGAATGTGCTTCCCTCTTGGCCCATGGATATGTGCTTATTCACCAACCCAAATCCTGTGCTTTAAGGATTTTTATGGAGACTTCATCATGTAGGTATGACCGATTATAGACACATTATCCAGCTCCTCTCCCTTCCTGGAGGATGGAGGGTGCCTGAAAGTTCCAAGCTTCTAATAATGGCTTGGTCTTTCTGATGATTAGCCCTCATCCAAAGCCCATTCATAGTCACCTTGTCAGAAAAAAAATGTGTTCCTGTCACCTGGAAAATTCCAAGGAGCTGCATGCTCTGTGTAGAAACCAAGGTGAAAGGTTTCTACCAAATATTAGAACACCGATGCACCCAGCACAAGGATTTTAGGGACTCTGTGCCAGGATTTGGGGACAGAGACCAAATTCATATTTTTTTGTTATGTCACAAGTAGTTAACTTTATATCTCACTATTTAAGCTAGAGGATTGCAAAAGTGTAATTACAACTAAGTCTGATATATTCATCTTCTTTGGGGGAAAGAATCAGCTTGTTTTAGGTTGTACAAAATGTATTTGTGTCTTGTTCAGTGGAAACATGATTTTGTTATTGTATTTGTTTGTAAACTATGTATGTTTCCTAGAATTCCCTACCCTGTGTAAGTCTATGTCAGTATATACAACTAGAGATATTTTATATTAGGTTTGGAAACTGGAAATGAAGTAGCTGTCATATTCTTCTCAGTTTCCAGTGCAGGGCACCTGTTGCCAGGTAGGCACTTTGCTACTTACCTGCTGGCTCACCTGTGTTGACATAGAATAACAGCCGAGCTTGCTGCTCTTCCAGTTTCTGACCATCTCCAACTACTCTGATGTCTGGGCTATGTGTGCTTAACATCATAATTCAGGGGCCAGTTTCCACAGTAGGACACCAACATCACTGAAATTAAAGGCTTGGAGACAGTGAGAGCCTTACGTGGGTTCCAGTCTATCTTCATGAGTTCTGGTTCATCTGCACAGCCTTCAGATTTTTCTTGCTCTGCTGTACTTTATATCAATCTTTCCTTTTTAACTTTCTGCCATGCTGACTTCAGACCCCTTTACTAGACACAGGAGCAATAACCTTTTGAATACTGCTCAACCAGCTGCTGTAATTGTATAAGGTCAAAACCCTATAATAAATCCCTTTTTATGTATTGCTCCCATTGATTCCACTTCTCTGATCAAGCCCAACTGATACATCTATACTGCAGCTATGGCACTGAGAGCAGAGCCCACTCCACTGGATGACTGACCTCCACCTGGACATCAG
Organism: Avahi laniger; assembly: GCA_963575035.1. Lineage (NCBI taxonomy): Eukaryota > Metazoa > Chordata > Mammalia > Primates > Indriidae > Avahi > Avahi laniger. The sequence goes on from CAUYSK010123356.1 coordinate 20,217, forward strand.
TGAGCTCAAAGGGCTCATGGGAAGAAAGGGACTGGGTCTGTGGATAAGACTTCCTATTAACCTCAAAAGGTAAGGATTACAGCCTTGATTCTGCTATTGAAAGAAACACATAAGTACCCCAAACTAGAAGGAAAGATAACCCAGTTACATTTAGAATTGCTTTATCATGACTTTTATGATCAATACCTAAGAATGAAAAAATGAGAGGAACTCCTCTACCAATCCATCTGTTACCCAAAACTGCAGGAACTCATCTTGGACAGATGAATCTCAGGGAACCAGAGCTGACTGTTGTGGTCCATGCAACCAGGCTTTAGGTCAGAGGTCCCTAAAGACAAAGCACAAAGACAAACAGTATTATCTGGGAGTAATTTGAAATTGCATGCTAGGCTCACAGCCTCTGAGCCAGCTACAGAACTGAATTCTCCCTGGGAATGGGAGTTCTGTTCCAGACCTACAGCTCTTACTCACTGTGAGCCACAGGTTGCTTCTTCGAGCAGTTTTCTGGTACCAGAAGAACATGTTGAGGATAACATAGGCTAGCAAAATCTGTGAAAGGCCCCTGATGCATTAATTAAGAAAGAATCCTGGGATGGTATCCTGGCCACCTTTTCTAGATTCCATACTGTGTATTTCTCTGCCAAAAAAGTCATTCACCTCCAATGTCTGCAAATGTAGGAGGGGCCCACAGAACATGCAAAGTATCTCTGGTTTAGGATCACTATGAGAAAGCCAAGATGATTTCCTATAGCCAGACTCCTGGAAACCACAGCAGGTCTACCCTGATATCATGTAGTCTGGTTGCAAAGGTCTGAAAGTGTAAGACAGAGCTAAATGGTTCAGGGGACACCCTGGAAAATTGTCCTGGCTAAAGTTAAAGAATAGACAGATTTATAGCCAGAGAGAATAAACAGACAGAATGACCAGCACTAAATGCTAATACTATCTTATATCTGCACAAACATTTTCTATTTTAAAAGGCACTTCAAATATTTACTGAGCCCTAATAGTGCAGGCACAGTTCTATATACTAGCGTATGGTAGTGAGGAAAAAACATAAAGACTCTGCTTTCATAAAACTCACTTCCTTCCTGTGAAAGACAGACAATAAACAGATAAACTAACAGATAGATAATAGGTACTATGGACTATGAAATAAAGGACAAAGGGGTAGAAGGAATGATGGGAGTTCTATTTCATAGAAGAGGTTCAAGTAAGGGCTATCTCATAAAGTGGCATTTCTGCCATGTCCTGAAAGAAATGAGGGAGTAAACTATGCAACTATATGTGGAAGAAGAGGGAAAAGTTTTTATAAGAAACAAATGACACAGTTGGGATTTGATCCCAAGGTACTGGATTTATAAACGTATTTTTTTCTTCCTGGTACTTTTGTTGACACTCTTATTCGCAGTTGATGCTAGCTTTCATTCAACCCACAGCAGATATTTCCCTTAAGAATTTCCAGTACCTTAAATTAGTATTTGATGACGTGAACAAAGCTATGCATTGTGTTTATGCTTACTCCTGAACTTCCTCTCTGCTATTCTCAAGGTAACTAAGATTCCTTTTAAAGGGTCCTAGGGTATTGGATGTAGTGGGTCTAAAGACAGGTAGGTCCCCTAGATGTAAATCAGTCTATGAAAGGCTATGAAGCATTTTGTAACATGGTCTTTCACACATTAAATTATCTCTGGAACCCTTTTGTCTCTGGCATCCCTTGTCATCCTGTGGCACTAGTATTTTAAGAAATGCACTTTTGAAAATGTGGAAGTAAAGGATGGGAGCCACTTCTGAGCTGAGTGAGTGACCTTGGCCTACTGTCTTTTGCAAATACAGACTTTTTAGGTTTCCAGAAGATGGACACAGAAATACCATCCTGGAATCTTGCACACTGCAAGGGATCTCTTGGTACTGGCTTGGTTGCCTGATGTTGGAACACACTCCCTTAAACAGCCCTTTGATTGTTAGTGTATGTAAAGGAGTAATAGTGTAGCAAAATGTCAGTCTTTTCTTTGTTTTGTCAGAGCCTACATGCTTGGGGAATGCACTTGCAGGAACTCATCCCTGGGGGAGGCAGAAAGATGATAGTGAGGATAAAGATACTCATCTGCTTCTATGTCCTACTCAGTGAAATCACTGGCTTTCCTAGAACTTGGAGCAAAGGTCAGGGTGTGGTCTCTTCCAAGTAATTTTTTTGGTAAACTCCTCTTTATTGTAAACTCCTCTTTATTGAAATATAGCCTTCATAAAGAAAAGTGAAAAAATAATTGTAAATGTTGGGCTTGGTGAAATTTTAAATCCTGGTTATAGAAAGATAAAAATCATCACCAACACCCAAAAATTCCTATTGGGGTCCCATAGATACCCACTGCACAAATATAACTGTCATTCTGACTTAAACACCATATTTTTGCTTTTTATAAATGGAACTGTACATTTTGTGGCTGGGTTCTTTTGTTCAATATTATTTCTTGAGACTCATCCATATTGTTACATGTATCAATGGTTCATTCATACTCACTGCTGTGAAATATAGTATATTGTGTGGATTTCCTGCCAATTCTCAAACCAGCCTGCTATGTTTTACAGATTAATGTCTAACATAGTTTTAAATGCAAGACCTCGAGCTCCGATGACTTGGCTTATTTGGAGAAATGTGGGGAAAGGAGATATTATAAATCCACTCTAGGTTATCCTTGACACAAAACCATGATGATTTTTTACTGACATGAAGGAGAAATAATTTCAGCAGAATATTCCACTGTCTACTGAATATGGACCATTTGACATACTGGCTTGAAATTGCATTTCAATTGAAATTAGTCATGGAAACTAAATAACCTTCTGATGAATGATTACTTCATTAAGGAGGAAATAAAGATGGAAATCAGAAGATCCTTTGAACTAAATGACAAAGGAGACACAAGTTATCAAAATCTGTAGGACACAGCTAAAGCAGTCCTGAAAGGAAAATTTATATCCATAAATGCCTACATCGAAAAGACAGATCACAAATAATCTAATGAATCATTCTCGAAGAACTGGAAAATGTGGAGGAAATGGACAAATTCTTAGAAACACACAGCCTCAATGAGGAAGAAATAGAATTCTCAAACACACCAATATCAAGTACCCAAATTGGAACAGCAATAAAAAAACCTTCCTGAAAAAAAAGTCCCAGACCAGACAGTTTCATACACAAATTTTACCACACCTACAAAGAAGAACCGGTGCCTATCCTGCAGAAATTATTCCACAACATCAAGAAAGATGAAATCCTCCCCAACACATTTTATGAAGCCAACATCACCCGATACCAAAACCAGGAAAGGACGCACAAAAAAAAAAAAAAAAGAAAGAAAGAAAAGAAAACTACAGACCAATATCCCTTACGAATATAGATGCAAAAATTCTCAACACAATCCTAGCAAACCAAATCCAGGTGCTTATCAAGAAAATAATCCATCACAACCAAGTGGGCTTCATCCCAGAGATGCAGGGATGGTTCAACATATGCAAATGTATAAATGTAATTCACCATATAAATAGAAGCAAAAACAAAGACCATATGATCCTCTCAATACACGCAGAAAAAGCACTCAACAAAAATTCAACACCCTTTTATGATAAGAACGCTTAACAAAATAGGCATAGACAGGACTTACTTATAAATGATACAAGCCATATATCACAAACCCACAGCCAACATCATACTGAATGGGGAAAAATTGAAAGCATTCCCACTTAGAACTGGAACCAGATAAGGTTTTCCTCTATAATCTCTTCTATTCAGCATAGTGCTGGAAGTCCTAGCCAGAGCAATCAGACAAGAGAAGGAAATCAAGGGCATCCAAATTGGGGCAGAAGAGGTCAAACCATCTCCCTTTGCTGAAGATATGATCTTATATCTAGAAAATCCCAAAGATTCTGCCATGAGACTAGTGGAGTTGATAAATTCAGCAAAGTCTAAGGTTACAAAATCAAGGTACAGAAATCAGTGGCATTTTCCTATATACCAACAACAGTCAAACTGAGAACCAAATCAAAGACTCAATTCCCTTCACAATAGCAACAAAGAAAATAAAGTATTTAACTAAGGGGGTAAAGTACCTCTACAGGGAGAACTATGAAACACTGAGGAAGGAAATAGCAGAGGATGTAAACAGGTGGAAAACCATACCATGCCCATGGGTCAGCAGAATCAACATTGTTAAAATATCTATACTACCCAAAGTGATCTACAGATTCAATGCAATTCCTATTAAAATACCAACATCATTTTTCACAGATACATAAAAAACAATTCTATGCTTTGTATGGAAACAGAAAAGACCCCATATAGCAAAAGTAATCTTAAGCAAAAAGAACAAATTGAGAGGCATCAATTTACCAGACTTTAAGTTACACTACAAGGCTATAGTAACTATAACAGCATGGTACTGGCACAAGAACAGAGAAATAGACCAATGAAACAGAACTGAGAACCCAGATATAAAACCATCCTCATATAGCCATCTAATATTTGACAAAACATACAAAAACAGACAAAAATATACACTGGGGAAAACAATCCTTATTCAGTAGATGGTGCTGGGAAATTGGATAGCCACATGTAGAAGACTGAAACAGGATCCACACTTTTCACAAAAATAACTCATAGTGGATAACAGACTTAAACCTAAGGCATGAAACTTGTAAGAATTGCAGAAAAAAAAGTTGTAAAAACTCTTACAGACGTTGGCCTAGGCAAAGAATTTATGAAGAAGACCCCAAAGGCAATCACAGCAACAACCAAAATAAATAAATGGGACCTGATCAAATTAAAAGCTTCTGCACAGCCAAGGAAACTATCACGAGAGCAAACAGACGACCTACAGAATGGGAGAAAATATTTGCATGTTACACATCTGATAAAGCGCTGATAACTAGAATCTATGCAGAACTCAGGAAATCAGCAGGAAAAAATCAAACAACCCTATCAAAAAGTGAGCAAAGGACATGAACAGAAACTTTTCAAAAGAAGACAGAATAATGGCCAAGAAACATATGAAAAAATGCTCAACATCTCCAATCATCAGGGAAATGCCAATCAAAACCACACTATCTCCAGTGAGAATGGCCTTTATCAAAAGGTCCCAAAACAATAACGTTGGTGTGGTTGCAGAGAGATAAGAACACTCATACATTGCTGGTGGGACCTAAAACTAGTACAACCTCTGTGGAAAGCAATATGGAGATACCTCAAAGATATATAAGTAGAACTACCATTTGATCCAGCAATCCCATTGCTGGGCATCTATCCAAAAGAACAAAAGACACTCTATGAAAAAGACACCTGCACCCAAATGTTTATAGCAGCCCAATTCACAATTGCAAAGGTGTGGAAACAACCCAAGTGCCCATCAATACATGAGTGGATTAATAAAATGTGGTATATGTATACCATGGGGTCCACAAAAAACAATAGTGATAGAGCACCTCTTGTATTCTCCTGGATAGAGCTATAACCCATTCTACTAAGTGAAGTATCCCAAGAATGGAAAAACAAGCACCACATGTACTCACCATCAAATTGGTATTAACTGATCTACATTTACGTGCACATATAGTAGTAACATTCATCAGGTTCAGGCAGATGGGAGGGGGCGGA
>CAUYSK010123357.1:0-20595 GCA_963575035.1 Avahi laniger
GGAACGCCTTTCTTGGGGAGGACCCTAAGGGCATGTCCAATCACAGTTTGCCACCTAGCCTTCACCAGTATATAAGCCTGTGCTTGTCTTGCTTCGGAGTCTTCGCCATTTTGTATTTCCTATAGTCTGCCCCATTAAAACGCTGTTGGAAGAACTCCGAGTGTTGCGTCCTTCCTGCTGGTCAGGACGGCGTGACATGATACGACTACTTCTACTTTTTCTAATGTACCAGATATACTGCTTTTTATAAATAAACTCTGTACCAAATGGTATAAAGGAAATAGTGTATTACAGTTACTCCATCATAATCTTTGGAAGTCCAACAGATCCTATTTACAAAATAGCAATGAGATTGATAAAGACTAAAATTTATGGTAAATTAAAAATATAAAAGTATATTTTAAAAATATAAAAATAAAAAACATAACTTAAGATTACTTAATGCTCCAAAGAGATAACCTTTTCATGTGCTAGCCTAAATTCACAGGCACCTAATTCCCATATCTGCACAACAGGGATCAAAAGTAACATGGAATTCAGAAAACCAGAGTCACAAGTATATGTCAGCAAGTTCTCCTACCATTCTGAGGGCAATGAAGAATGAGGTTCCCTTCCGTGTCCTGAGTCAAAGTCACAGAGTTCACAGTTTCTACTGTTACTGTGTCAGAATCCTCTTCAACTGTGCTCATACTCAAATCTGTATAATAGAGTCCAGATTAGGGATTTTAAAAAACTGCCTTCCACAAACTTATACTCATTATTTAGAATTAGATGTAACAATCTGCAAGAATCTCACTGCTGTGATAAATTTTTAAAACTTACAGCATTTAGAATACTTTTTAAAAAGAAGTGTTTTTACCACATTCAATGAAAGAGAATCTCTTTGAAGTTCTTTGTCGTATCAGCAAATTCTCACCAATTTTTATGGTTTTTTTCCCCCCCCTTTAGAGACATGGTCTCGCTCTGTTGCCCAGGCTGGAGCGCAGTGGTGCAATCATAGCTCACTGCAGCCTTGATTTCTTGGGCTCAAGCCATCCTCCTACCTCAGTCCCTCAAATAACTAGGACTATAGATGCACGCCACCATGCCAAGCTAATTTACTTTTTTGTGGATACATGGTCTTGCTATGTTGCCTAGGCTGGTCTCAAACTTCTGGCCTCAGGTGATCTTCTTGCCTTGGCTTCCCCAAGTGCTGCGATTACCTGTGTGAGCCACTGCACCTGGCCTGATTATGTTTTTACTGGCAGCTTCAAAGGTGTTTAACCTTTGATTCTTTAAGAGAAGATTCATCACAACTTTTATACTTATCTAAGAATTAATTTTTCCAAAACATTTCTTACAGGTATTTAAGCTTTACTGTCTGAAAATAGGAACATTAAATAATTCTTCTTACTGTTTTTTCCCCATAATATTAAACAAGTGTATAAAATCCATCATCAACCAAATTGCCTTTCTAATAGATACGGAATTAGGCCTTCTTTTGAAATAGAAAACTTTTCATTGTTGAAAGTGACTTCACCTACTAGGCTACACAAATATCATTTTCCTCTTGTTCAGACAAACTGAATCATCAGAGTTGTAGAACACAATGGTTGGCAGGAGGAAATGTATTTGGATTGTAATCACCGGCCTAGTCTCCAGAACCACCTCATAATGTTCAATGAGGTACTTGCCTCACTTTTGGGGTCTAGTCCACATTTTCAACTCATCACTCAGTATTTATTTGGTTTTTTTTTTTTTTAGAGACAGGGTGTCACTATGTTCCCAGGCTGGAGTACAATAGCTATTCATTACACTATAGCCTTGAACTCCTGAGCTCAAGTGATCCTTCTGTCTCAGCCTCCCAAGTAGGTGGGCCTACAGACACAGGCTACCATGACTGGATCTATTTGGCTCTTATACATAAGATATTAGACCATTCATATATTTACTACTGAAGTGAATGTATTTTCCTTTGGCAAGAAAACTCAAATATATTAACATCTACATGTTGACGATCCAATTATTCATTAAAATTTTACTACACAAATTACTGTTTGAAAAGGACATCATTCATTTTACAATGGAAATGATGCTAGTCCCAAAATAAAGACAAATGGAAATCATGATCTAGTTTTGAAATTTGCAAATCATGAGATCAGGTCCTTGTGACAAAGGCAGGCTTACCTAGACAACAGATGGATCAGCTATAGCCCTTCCCAGAGAATCAAGTCGCCTTCCCTTGGCCACCGGCATCACTTTCATGTTATCCAGACTGTTTCTCCCCCATGTTCCTATCTCTGCAACAGTCTGAAAAAGTAACAGCATTACATAATAAGACTTAATAAGAACAAACAATTGCACACTAGCAGTACGGTGATGACCCTCTAGCCTCAAGCTCTGTGATGTCTCAAACTAGAAAATTAAAACAAAACCGTAATTCTTTTTTGGTAGACCTTTGGAAACCGGACTCTAAAAGTATTCTTCAACGAAGAAAGAATAGAAATGATGAGATTTTGTACCTACTAAATAAGTTCACAGGCAGTGTCTCAACCCAAGTTGCCTCATCAGGCAGGCAAACATTCTCTGGAAAAAAGAAAAAAAAAAAAAAAAGAGATTCAGCTACGCTAGTGGGTCTATGGACTACAGACTTTGGTACCAGTATATAACATGACCTGGTGGGTTTATCAACCAATACAGAACCATAAATATGACCAGTAACTATAGTTTTTCTTTATAATGATTAACCCCTCTATGATATATTTCATCTTAAAGCATTAGAAATTATATAGTATCTATTCATTCAGAAACCATTTTTATGACAGGTGAATTGACCCTATTGGGGGGAGGGGGAGGAATCTGTGGAAAAAGGAAAAGGTAAGTACTTAAGTAAGCTTTGGAATGCAATGTGAAACCTTAAGAAATCTGAAATGGTTTTAAAATGTTTCTTTCAACAGGCTTCTCATCTCTATCACCAAAAACCAACCAAGAATTTTCAAAACACAGGATTTGAGGTTAAGGGGGATGTTTCAGCAAAAATTAAGGATTAAAAATCCCATTCTAATTAGAACTACTCTCCAGGACGGTTATATTTTAGAATTACTGTATATAAATGAATTGGCAGTGGAAGAGGTATAGATTCTGCTAGAGAAACTTCCAGTCAGCTATTAGATTTCATGTTCTTATTTCTGAATCCATTAAATTATTTTTTATAGCTGGTTTGTTAGGAATGCCTATTGTAAAAGATAGAGAAAAGAACTGTTTAAAAAAAATAAAAGGTTAAAATCATCCATAAACTTCCCAAAATAAGTTTTCATACTCTGATATGCTCCTTCCAATCTTATCCCCTGATGTTTGTGCGTATATGCAATTGTATACGGAATTTTATGTCCTGTTTGTCTAGAGTTTACTCACATTGAAGTGTGAAGGAAACCAAACTAGGCATTTGACAGACTTTTTTTTTTTAATCATTTAAAACTTACACTGCATAAAAAAATGGGGTGTTATTTTAACAATTCCTCTATCACTGGACATTTACACTGTTCCAAACTTATTTTTATTTTATTTTATTCTCTTGAGACAAGAGTCTCACTTTATTGCCCTGGCTAGAGTGCAATGGCGTCATCACAGCTCACTGCAACCTCAAAGTCCTGGGCTCAAGTGATCCTCCTGATTCAGCCTCTCAAGTAGCTGGCACTGCAGGCATGCACTACCATGCCTGATTACTTTTTCTATTTTTTCTTGTAGAGATGGGGTCTTGCTCTTGCTCAGGCTAGTCTCAAACTCCTGGCCTCAAGCAATCCTGCTGCCTAGGTCTCTCAGAGTGCTAGGATTACAGGCATTAGCCACTGCCCCTGGCCTGTTCCCAACTTTTAATTTCCTCAAACCACATTGAAGCAAACACATTTCTACAATCTATCTCCTTAAACATTAATAAATAAACATTTTTAGATCAAAGGATATGGAAAATTTAGGATTTTTCAATCACACTGCAATCTATTTTCAAAAAAAAAAAAATGTTGCACAAATTTATATTTCAACCACTGGCCTATAAACTCTACTCCTAGTACCTAGTAACCTTGCCCTTTCTGTGTGTGTGTGTGTGTGTGTGTATTCAAAGCAAAAACCATAACTGCTCATTTGCTAGGTGCAGCATGGTTACTGGTATAGCATTTTAACGAATATCATCTCAGGATCCAAGTTAATCCAAAACCTTGGGAGAAAGAAATCAGGGAATCTTGGTTCCTTTTTTTAAAGTTCTGCAACTCAGGTTAAAGATTAGTAAATGGTTCTAAGCTGCTTCGTAAGTTAACAAGCTTACTTGTTCAATCAACAAATATATATCACATGTCTTCTACGTGCTAGCACTGGGGATACAGTGGCCACTATTTTTTTACCCTGTCATTTTAAATATGTCTTGATTCACATTTTCCCCCTGTAGTTAGAGCTATAAGATCAGTAATATTTATTAATATTTAAGAAATTGACCTAGTTTTACTTTTAATAGGTAACACCTTTTCATGGTTCAAAATTTAAAAGGTAATGGTGGTTGTGCAGTGAAGTTTACTTCCCACTGTAGTTCCCCAGTCACTCAGTCCCCTCCGTGGAGGTAAATGATGTTATCAAATTCTCGGACTTCCTTACAGTTATTTTATGCATATATAAGCCAAAATATATATCCTCCCGCTACACTCTTTTTACCTAAATAGTATACTATAAACACTGAATTACATCTTAATGGCTACTTTACACTGTCTCAACAGCAAAATGATGAGACACCACTCCAAGTAAGTAGCCAATGGATTAACGGCAAAGTCCCTAATATGGGACTGATTTGGCCTGTTGGAGAAAGAAAAGGCAGCTAGTATGGTTGATGCTGGAGACAGACAAGGGCAGATAATGTAAGACCTTGAAAATCCTTGGAAGGCTTTTAAGCTGAGGAATTTGATTTTTAACAGATCATTCAGACCACAGTATGAAGAATGGATGAGGGAGTAAATGATGAAAACATGTTGTCCAAGAGACGGTTGTAGTTTGGAATGGTGGCAACAATGAAAGTCATGAGGCCAGACAGAGGATATGTTGCACTTTGGAGGCAGGGCCAACAGGACTTGCTGAATGAAGAGATGATGGAAATTAACGGAAGGGGCACTATCTCAAGATGATTCCTAGGCTTTTGGTTTGAATAGTTAAGTTTTGAGGCACTTAAACCTGAAGGTATTTTATTAAATATTTTTATTAATAATAATTTAACTGAAGATACAAGGCATCCAAATAAAGACAAGTAGTTGAATATATAAACTAGAGTCCAACAGGCCAAGATCAGACCTATAAATTTAGGTTAGTGGCATGCAAATTGTTAGATTACTCAGGGAGGTTAGAGAAGATAGCCTAGATTCCCGTTCTAGAGCTCTCTATTACATTTGGGAAGTCAAGCAAAGGAGACTGAGAAGGACCAGCCAGTGATATAGGAGGAAAACCAAGAGGCGTTAACTAAGAAGCGCAAAACTGGTTTTTCAATGAGCATTAATTAGTCAAGTGTGTTGAATACTGCTGAAAGGATGACAGAGAAGTGACTGTAATCTGGCAATATAAAGAACAATTGGTGTCTTAAGTAGTTTTGGTGGAGTAGTAGGGGCAGAAGCCCTACTGGAATACAGAGAGAACTAGAAGACGACGACAAGCTACACACAACTTTTTCACAAAGTTTAGCTCTGAAGTAGAATGAGAGGATCAAGTGGGGTCAAGACAGTTGTTACTATGTAGAATACATCCACCCATATTCTGATGTTAGACTGAGAAATGCTGGTGAATATATCAACTTACGATAGCCTGGTAACAAGTAATTTGGTGCCTTTATTCCAATTCATTATACATGAAATTATGCTTAACAATTTCTGGAACCCTCCTCAATTTGGTTTACCAGGAAAATATTATCATGAAGCTCTCCAACTCTACCATCAACTTTTTGGAGCAAAATAGTCATGCACCACATAATGACGTTTAAGGTCAACAATGGACCCATATATGACAGTGGTCCAATGAGATAATAGATTTTTATTGTACCTTTTCTGTATTTAGATGTTTAGATATACAAATGCTTACCATTGTGTTACAATTGTCTACAGCATGCTGTACGGTAACATGCTGTATAGGTTCTTGTTAAGTACACACTATGATGCTTGCACAACATAATCATCTAAAAGGCATTTCTCAGAACATAGAGATGTCACTAAGTGATGGATGATTGCACAACTCCTCAGTTCTATTCAATTTTCCCTTCTCCCTTTGTAATAGGTTACACTACATGCACTATTTTTACACTAACTAGAAATGAGATATAATGAAGGAAATAAAAATAAAATTTTAGCAGCCATTTTAACTGGTAAAGTAGCATTTTGGCATGATTCCATCATTTGCTGGATATTTTCATACAGCAATAATACCCTAATGAATTTCAGAAAAAAATACCTGAGGGCAATGGTGAATCTGAATGCGGTGAAGGAGACCACAGATGGACTTTCTGCTTGAGATTTCAAGAATTTTGAATACTGGCTTAGATGTGGAAACTTTGTCAATTTGTGTAAAGCTTCACACACTACTGAAATACTAAAGGCTGCTGAAAGTATGACAAGTTTTCTGGAGAAATCCTAATGAGAAATATCGAGCTGTGCAAGAGGATTTGAAAATTGCCTTGTAGTCAAGAATGTACAAAGAAATTATTGCATGCAGCAGTGTAGAAAAATTTTCTTTTAAATGAATTATAAAACTGTAGCTTTATAAACCAGTGGATAGTGGCTTACAGAGAGAACTAACGGTTGTGTTTACATTGCATCTTACTTAATAGCCCTAATACTCTGACATTGCTATGTTCATGTTTATGTATTCCTTACTTACAGCTAACTTTAGTTTTTCTCAGCAGTCTATCAGTTATGCACATCTGCTGTGCCTTGTACAGCAGAAGCCATCAGCAGTGATATGTAGTAGTTATGACTTATTGACATTTCCATTTTAAACTTTAATTTTGAATTATTTATGCATAATAACTAGATTTGTTGTATTGGGCTGAAAGTTGACAGGATTTCAGCCACCATTGTGAATTTTGATTTAGATTAATTATGCATATCAGAATCTTGTTTTTTAAAGAGCATGAAAAAATTTCTTGTAATGAGCTTTAACAAAAAGGTTTTTTAAAGTTTGCCAGGCAGTTAATAGCATGAACCAGATCACTTTTGTATTAATTGAAAAATAAAAGTTTTAGAAACTTACATTTTAATTGTAATGACTGTATAATGCATAAAATGAAACATAGCCAATGTGCAAAATTCCTGTATACTTTTATTATATACAAGTAATTTGAGTGTTTACCTAATAAATCTTGAGTGGTTATGTTTCAACAGCTACTCAACACTTTCTGAAGAAGTTCCAGTCATTAAAAACTAAATAATCAAATGTTCTGTATTAAGAATTATTAAGTATGAACCGGGTGTGGTGGCTCACGCCTATAATCCTAGCACTCCGGGAGGCTGAGGCCAGTGGATCGCTCAAGGTCAGCAGTTCAAGACCAGCCTGAGTAAGAGCGAGACCCCCATCTCTACTAAAAAATAGAAAGAAATGATCCGGACAACTAAAAATATATACACATAAAAAAAAAATTAGCTGGGCATGGTGGCGCATGCCTGTAGTCCCAGCTACTCAGGAGGCTGAGGCAGAAGGATCGCTTGAGCCCAGGAGTTTGAGGTTGCTTTGAGCTAGGCTGATGCCACGGCACTCTAGCCTGGGCAACAGAGTAAGACTGTCTCAAAAAAAAAAAAAGAATTATTAAGTATGGCTTCTTAAAATCATTGTCATTATTTTAACCCTTAGTTTTTTCAGACAAACTGAAGTGGTTTTAATAAGACTCAGTAATATTAACATTTAAATAGCAATCTACTCCACTTTTTAAAAATCTAGGCTTGTGCCCATTTTAAAAAAGATGCATGGCATCTCTACCAAGTACACTGGAAGTTCCATACTTAGCGTAACAAGTCAAGAGACAGTAAGAACTTGTGATAAGCCACTTGATTAAAACACTGCAAATACTACATTGTTATTTATAAAATCATAAAGAATACTTTTGCCAAACTCCAAAATCTGTACATGTTCTAGGCCATAAAAGTTGATAAGATTTATAACTGTGGATTATTTATGTATGAAACAAAGCAGGAATACATTAAGGATTATGTCTATAGAGGACTTCTTTTAATGCATCACATTCCTTAAAGATGTATTTTTAATGCATGCTTAATACTTAAGAAACCAAACAAAATGATACAATCACAGTCTATACATGTTGTCAATGACAAAAATAAAACCATTTTGAAGATAAAAAACCAAACTCTGAAATGTGGTATAAAACATTTATAATGGAGTTCTTATATATCTTTACATGTGAGAAGTATATTTTTTATTTATAGCTCCCAATGAACAAGATGACTTTATTTAATATGCAATAACTTGGTTGAACAAAAAGAAAGGGGTAAGTATAAAGTAGTAACTCTCGGGTGTGTTCTTTAACACAATTTAATTAAAGAAATGAGTCATTAATACTACTCTCCATTCCAACATTGATGTTAAGGTCTTATCCAATGGGGTATCTTAGACCCAGTATTTCCATCAACTGAGTCTACCTGTCCTAACTTTCCGGGCAATTAAGTGTCAAATATCTTCTAAAAACTAGAGCCAACCAAGGAAAGAAGTCACATTTCTTCCTGGTTTTGGAGGCTAATTGTGTAAACAGATTTGTTATCGGTTCCCTAGCACGGTACAGGTGTGGAAGAGAAGATGCTATTAGTGGCAATCATGAGAAGCACAGGAGCCAACAATTGTTAATCCTAGATGCTTGGAGTTGTGATTCTAAATTGGAAGATGGGATAAGACTATCTGGTATGAACAACATTCACTACTGTAAGATACCCTTATAATGGGAAATTTAGCAAGCTACAGAACATACAACAATGCAATTTTGTCAAAAGACTGAGAAACATTGGCTGAAAGGCAAAGACCCTGGCATGATTCAACTAGTAAGGCAGTTTAAGGACACATTCAGTTTTCAAATGTCTTTTCCTGATCCAATGCAGCATAAGAAATATTCTATATCCATATTCCACTTTTTTTTGTGATTAACTTCTAAATTTTTTATCTATGTACCAACATACCTTTTACTGTTTTTACAATATTAAGATCATACCGTTTACATCTTTTATCATCTTTTCTGCACTTACTGTATCAAGAGCATTTTCCAGTATCATTCTTTAGTGTCCATTTTTAATGGGTATGTAGATCTAAATTTATCTATTGTTAACTATTACTGAACAGTAACTATTACTGAACACTTGTTTTTGAGGTTATGCTACTATAAAAACTCCATATTGACAACTACCATATCTGTCATTGTATATAATTAATACCTTAGGAAATACTCAAAAGGGGATTTGCTTATTGTATAATAAAGAATCCGAAAGATGTTAAGATATTTTTATTTTGAAAGATGAAACTTTTTGCTAAATAGGAAATTTTAGTGGAAGATAATGGGTAACAAATTCCTAAATCCTAAACATTGAGTACACAGAGGATGTCAGACAACAGACAGGGTCACAGAATAAGCATAACATCTTCACGAGTACCTATTTTATTCAAGATAGGAATACTTCACACTTGAGGCAGAATGTTCTGGACTGTGGTCCCTGGCCCCTCGGAATTTGCTCCTCTGTATACTTTGTGGAAAAATTTGAGAAGCAGAGTCATAAATGAACATAAAGCATACTGAATTAAGGTAACTAATTAATGTTCATTATGTCTTGGTTTTAAGATGATAAAATATGACTGTGCACCATAAAATGTCAATAAAGCTGTTAATAGAGTCTATTCTAATACACTTCAATTGTTTAAAATGTTGACTTCAACTATCAGCTACTGGAAACAGCGTCATCATTTGAGTAAAGAGAATTACTTGGTAATATAGGTTATGTGAAGGTGCGGCATTTCATACCTGGTTTAGCAATAAAATTAAACTGCTATTAAAAAGCAAAAATGTTATTTTTCACTCAGCTCATGGTTCAAGAGTTATGTGTTTGGCTACACCAAGATTTCAACCATTCAAAACTGAGTACTAAACTTTTAAGCAAGGCATCCTCAGAAACTCTTTGAAGGGAAACTTAAATTATCTCCATACACCTGATTTACACTGAAGTTAATTTTTAAAGCACATTTCCTCAGCAGTCTCTAAAAAAGGCAGTCAATAAATCTAATGAGCATTTATTCTGCTACGTAACACCTGACTGTAAGTGAATGATTGCTTTGACCACAGGTACTTAGAAGAATGGCCTGACAGTGTACATAATCAAAATGACTCATTTTAGAAAATGGAATGACATAAAGAAATTAAATCATTCATACAGAGCTCTCCAATGTGCTTTTTCTTGACAACTTCTGGTATTCAGTCATGGAACAGGCTATCTTTCACAAACTTGAAAAAACAGACATGATCAAAGGTTCCCCCCTTTTATTTAAACTTATATTTATCTTTATAGAATCAAACCATACACAAAATGTATTTGTGAATTCTATCACAGGAGTTCTCACAAAACAAAAACACCATCAAGACAAATGGAGAAATGACACAAAAGCAAATGCTACATACGTTTGATAACTATCGGTATTTTATATTTAACACTTGGCAATCAATTTAAATGAAAATCATTTTTTTTTACACCATTAATAAATATTAGGCTCTGTAGATACTGGAAAGATAAATGAAGTTAACAGAAAGGTCGGCATTAGTGGGGAAGGTAAGGGATAGTTTGTTATTTAAATTCTAACTAGTGGTCTCTAACTAAAATACACTTATCATTCCCCCCCACCTGGGTCTCTAATCTTGTAAACACACTTACGGAGGGGGGGGCTGGGTCTCTAACTAACCTTGTAAATACACTTATCTCCAAGTCTTTAAGGCACCCTAGGGGGTGGAATGAGATAACCATCTTTTTTATCTGAGGAAAAAAAGCACCTGGAAAAAGAGGACTTAAAATAAAAAAAAGACTAAAGAGGACACCTACCAATTTTTGATGATTCTCTACAAGGAACCATTTCCCAGCCATGCTCTCTGCTTTCAAAGCTCAAATCCTAACTCCAAAACTTTGTGATTTCTTCTCTTCAAAATACTTCTAATAAAACCTGAACACTCAGAGAAAAATGTCTATGTAGCATATTTAGTCACGTAACTGCTGAAAAGTATGAACTTAAAGTTCTATGAAGTATGCAATGCCCAGTACTTACTAATTAAATGCTGATGAAGACAGGGCAATAGCATTTTGGCTCCAACATCTAGCTCAACTGCAATCAATTAAAGAGATTCACGCAGAATACGCAGGTTCTAAATCAGTCCCAAAAAGCATATTTTGGGGTGAGCCTATCAACTAAAATAGTAAAAAAAAAAAAATTAGCTTGTCTGGTGGCACACAGAAGCAGCTAGCATACAGGGAGTTAAATGAGATGAAAATCATCACAAATCATGAACTATATTTTTCCTCATAATTGTAACAAATAATGTTTTATTCAGATAGGATCAAGCTTTTTGTGTTAGTGAATGGAAGAAAAAAATCTTAATTCTCACACCAAATTGTATTCTCCCAGCATGACAATCTTTGTAGTGCTATGGAATGTAATTTTAACCTTTTATTTTTTCCTAAATCTCAACTAAATTTCCGAATTTTAACCGAATACATGAAATCTTACCTCTACTACACCATCTCAGTAAAAAGCTAAGATTCTGGTGTATCACCATAGTCAAGAATTTTTAAATGTTAAAGTGGTGATAAATTACTCAAATTACTAACATAATTAAAATACAGTAATCCTCAGAAAGTTATCGGAAACAAATTTAACACTCGCTTAAAAAAATTTTAAGTAATGGAAAAGTATGAACATCTTTAAGTGAAAATGCAAAATGGATTTTATGTTTGTAAAACTTTCAACATAGCGGAAAACTATTTTCTTACTTGGACTGGAGCTTAAAAGCTACAAATGGTCGTCTATCACGATTTAAAAATATAGGTATAATAAAAAAGTTTCCAAATGGCATCATTTTAAACTTAAAGACACAGTAATATTAGTAATTCTACAGAATATGCATTTTGTAGGATGTCCCAACAAGCAGTCTTGTCTGTCAGGAAGTATACACACAAAAGAAATCGAGTTCTTGTAAATTTTTTTAAAAAGAGGTAAAGATGAATCAAGTTGCGAGAAAAGCAAATTCAGTCAGGGAAAAGAAGGGATTCTGACTTACATTTCACAGGATTATCATCCTTTCCTTATCCACACCCAAAAGTTTTATAAAAACATAAGCTACACCATTCGACAGCACAGAACGGCACTGGGTCACTCCTACTCTCAGAACTGCTTCGGAGATTGCGGTTAAAACAGATTACACATGTCCCTGAAGAGAGTCTCAAAACAAAGTACATTTCAAAGAACAAAGCAGATTTAATAATTCAACAAACTTGCTCGGAACTCGGCACAGTATGACAATTACTACCGTGCAGACGCATTTTCTCTGCTCCGCCAGGACTCTCCCCGCACCCTAGTCCACTTCCCTCCTCCTTTAAAGGGACTCAGGTTGACAGAGATGGTTCGGCCAGAAAATTCCCATTCTCTCTGCCTGGGCTGTGAATTGCTGAGCAAGGCCAAGCCCAAAAAGACCGGAGAAGAGTCTTAAGACGCAAACAAGGCAAAAAGAAAAAAAACCGCGCGGGGGAGTGGGGTGGGTGGGTAGAGAGTTGCAGCGAGACCCGCCCCCACTCTCTCAACCCCATCCAAGCCCACCTCTCTTTCGCTGGACAACACAACAAAACCAGAAAAGGTAACAAAAAATAAAATTAAAAACCAACACTATGAGAAAACAAGTAAGGCTTCCTTACTGTCCCCACTCCCCGGCCCAATTCTCTACCAAAGCTCCCGGCCCACCCCACCCCCCAGGGGTCCCGGCGCCATTTAGCTCTTCCGAAGCCGCCGCCATTTTCCGCCCCCGCCGGATCGCTGCTGTGCCTCAGCGGCCGCTCGCTCCCCTGCTCTGCAGCTTGGACCAGCACCGCCGCCTGGCCCTGAGAGGGAGGCCCTGGCCTGAACGTGCGGGGACTACAGCTTCAGCGTCAGGAAGGCCCGGCTCTGACCCCGCCCGCGGTGCCCAGGCGCCGGCAGCTTGCGCCGGCCGGCGGGAGCTAGCGGGCAGCAAGGGGGCCGGACAGGCTCCACTGGGCGGAGCGGCCCTGGCGGCGGTTGGGACCTGAAGGTTCCATCGCACTTACTTCCTGTTTTGGGTCCGGGCACTTTGGAAGAACCAGGATGGAGGCTCCAAAAAATACCAGGATGGAGGAAGCAGCCACGGACGAGAGTGGCTGCAGCTGGAGTGAGCGAGCGCGACGAGCCACCGGAAACGGAGCTGCGCCCGCGCCCCACCCCCAAACCGCCTCACTCTCCCCCTCCCGCCCGACGATCCCGCTGGGCGGCCCTGCGCTCCGCCTGCTTGCGTCACTTCCGTCTGTGTCGGCACGCGAAAAAAGGTCCTGGGTTGCTGCAGCTTGTGTCTTGTTCTGTGTAGTGGTAGTTGTTCCTTGCACTTCTCTCTTTCTGCTAGGGAATCTTAAAACAAGAGTATTTCACTGCTGTTGTCATAATGGAAGTCCTTCTCCTTTTGCGCAACTGTGATCCCACCCGCTCTGGGCAATCTTAGGCCTTGTGGGCTGATATTCGTAGTTCCGTGGGGCTCTGAGCGGAGGGAGCTGCGGTGTGGAATGGGTATAATGCGGTTGTGAGTGCAGAGGAAAACAGCGAGTGTGTTCATACTTGCGCCGCTTTGCCAAAGACGCTTAAAATGAGATGTTACCTCTTTGGCCATGTGAAGCAGTTCTTGGTGAAATGTGTCCTCTGTGATTTCGCTGTTAAACTAGGAAGGTGCTCTTGTGTTGTGCATAGCTCTTAGAGTATAGCCGCTCCTCGACTTACGCTGCGATTGGGGCTCCACCAAACCCATCGTGAGTCGAAAATGCGTTTAATACCCCGATAAACGAAAGGGCTAGATAAGCCTTTGGATGTGAACAATGTGAGGCAGCAGTCTTTCAGTGATTAAGTGTCACTTAAGTGCCTTTACATGTATTAAACTCTAATGTTCATAAATGCCAAATGCATCACTACAGATAAATGTGTCCTAGGGCACACGGCAAATAAGGGGTAAAGCCTCAGCTCCAGACCCTATGTTCTGAACTTACCTGCTGCAGGTCACAAGTTACTCCTTGGCAACAGTCTTATAATGAAAACAAATGATTACAAACAGTTTGCAGATTTTTTTATTTTATTGGAGGTTGGACATGTTTGACCAATTTTCAGAAATAAATGTCAGAAGCAGCATTTTACTGTCTTTGGTAACCTTATTACCAATTTGTGGTACTCTCTGCATTCTATTGGAGTTGTGGCATATATCATTCCATTTTCTAATGACCATATAATAATGTTTATGTATAGACATTAGAGTCAGACCTGAGTGTGAATATTGGCTCCATTGCTTAATAGTGGATGTGACACTTCACCTGTCCAAGCTATTCATTTACCTTAGAAAAATGAGAGTAATAAGATCTACTTTCTAGGATAATGTAGACCACATACTTTGCACAGAGCCTGACATATGTAGTAAGCGTTAAAAATAGAAATTAGTAAACCCCTGAACCAGAAAAGCAATAAAACTACTCACAGAACAGTTCTAATGAAATAATTACATATGCAAAATTATTGACATCAACATTTATGAGAAGGTGGTACTTAATTAGCCACATTTTTCATAGAGCATAACCATAGAGGATTCTTTTCACTAAGACATAAAATGGTGCTATCTAAATTATAGTCTGGGTGCCCATTCTCTTCTACAAAATCTTAGGTCAGCCTGCACTCCGCTGTTAATTCTGTTAAAACAGTCCAGTGTATCCTTGTAATAAAATTCTCCCTTTCTAGGTGAGTTCTTTTTCTCAAGGTCAGCTGGTATGTACTTGGGAAGACAAGTGTATTTTTATATTAGCTTAATATTAAATACATAAAAAGTAAATCTGTTATCACAGTTATCTTGAATAATCAACGTCCAGACTCTCCATAAAACAATTTGACTCCTAGAGAAACTTTCTGCGGTTATACTTGTAGATTATCCCTACCTCACTACTTAGTCAATGTATACCTACGGAATGCATGAGATTTTAAATATTATCCTAGGATGTACCTAATTAGAAATTAAAGGTTTTGTGGAAAAATCATGATACATATTTCTTTTTCTTTTTTTCCCTTGGTGGAGCACCTGGATATGAGAAATATTTCTATCCCAAACAGTAGTTATTGTATTATAAATGTATTTATAGCATAGTTACCGTATTTACTGACTACAGTTGCTAGTTATAATTTACTCTGTTGGACCCCAGATTTTTTTATAACACTTTCATGAGTCTCATCAGTGATTGGATATTGATGAAATTGCCTCTCTGTTATGAAAGGTTGATACAGTGATATGAAAGTATCTCAAATACTGAGAAGTGGGTTCTGTTTCATGATCATCACATGTGCTATATGGAATAATTCAGAAGATGGATGTTTGTAAAGATTTGTTCAGAGTGAAAGAAAAATTACTGAGTAATTTTCTTTCTGTGGTCTCTGAGTCCTATTAATACAGCTGATGGGTCTCCACTGGAACTTCCAGAACTTCTGGAGAGCTGATGGGAATTCCTATGCTAATAGAGGTATGAACAAACTGGCCTAGTTAGGCCCACACACCAGACTTTTGCAGGTGCTCTTCTGTCTCAGATTCTTCTTGTAGGCTTTCCTCTGGGTCTTCTTTTAACCCTTTTCCTGCCCTCCATGTTGTGTCTCATCACACTCCTTTTCATACCTCCACCTGGTCACCACCTTTCCATACCCTCTTCTTTTTCTTTTGCACTAGATCTTTTACTGAGACCTATAAATGGACTGGTAACAAAAATCATTTCCTCTTCCAATTAGGGAAATGGGGAACTAAGGCTTCTGATAGCTCCCTGCCAGTGAAGATAAAAGTTTTCATTCTGTCCTTGTAATTTTGGTGCGCCAAACAAAATGGTTCCGTTACATTACTAAATTGGGAGAACATCTGGACCTGACTCAAAGACCAGTTCCTTTATAGTCTAGCATGGAAGGGAAAGGGAAAATATATTAGTAAGCTGATTGTAATTGCCACTTTTTATAAATTCTAAGAAAAATACAAATTGGGTGTTCTGAAAGTCTGAGTACCTTAAATTAGTAGACACTTAAATGTTTGTTGACATCAAAGATAGTTAAGTGTTTTAAGCCAGAAGATCTGGAAGCTAGCCATTTGTATTCTTTTGCAATAGCTAATGACTAAGGAAAGTACAGTTTTTTTCCAGATGGTGTCACTATTTGGACAATTCTGGAATAAAATGTTACCTTTTATTATTATTCAAGTGGAAGGAGGTTATTTTAACACGTCACATTTAGTGTTACGCCAACTTTATTGCCTAAATCTTGTCTATCTAAATGCAATGCAATATTTTAAGGATAGAAGCATGTCGTTTTAATCAGCAGATGTCCCTATTGTTCAGCAAGATTATTTTTTTCTTTCCAGAGTAGTAGCTTCAACAGTAGATGGAAAATTGGGGGCTTGAATTACTAATGCTATGCTATGGTAAACCAAGGACAAGCCTCAACAATAATAAAACCAAAGAGATAGGGATTATGGTTTGAAATCCAAATATGGAATAGCTCTCTAGTTTAAAGGTTGTAGATCCCCTTCCCTTCTATTCAATGTACATTTAATTCCCCTATGCAGAATATGCAGTGACAGAGAAACAAGGAACCCCTGTAAGCTTTGTAACTTTCAGGAGTTTGCACATTTGTGATACACTCATTCGTTCATTTTATTCTGCGTATCTTCCTGAGCACCTACTTATGACTGAACACTATTTTAAGCACAGAAAACATGGCGAAGAACAAGACAGAAAAGATCCCTGCCCTTAAGGAACATATATTTTAGTGGAGGAGTTTGCATTACAGTAGTATTTTCAATGCATCTTTGTACCAAACATTTTTGGTTGAAGTACCAACTACTGGAAACTGCCCATAATTCTTGTTCATAATTAATAACAATGAGGGATGAAGACAAAATATGAATCAGATCACTTGGTATCATCAGATTAAGCTAAATTGCAAATATTAGGAAAAGTGGACCAACATTGCTCTTACTTACTCAAAGAACTTTGGACAGTGTCTGGCAAATAATAAGCACTCTAAAGTGTTAGATATTATGTGTTTTTACCCATAACAACAAAGACTGAATAACAGGAAAAGAACACTCTTAGTTTTCTACTGTTTCGTGGGATTTGTGGGATTGTTAGGGGAACAATTCTAAGAGGATTGGTTTATCAAATATTTCTTTACTATATTAAGACATATTAAAATCACAATAGTGGTCTATCTCTAGATACCTTTTTAACTTATTTTAAGCTACATTTCAAGATGACAGTTTATTGCTGATGGGTATGGAAGTGGATTCTTATAAATTCCGTTTTTAAAAATTTTTTTTGGTTCTTCCTGGAAATTTCCTTGTTTCCATGTTGCTGGGCAAAGTGTTTTAGTATTAAATAAAGAGGTATGGCCTCTTGAGGGATCTCCTGCTGAAGTTCACTGGATACCCCTAATATACATACAACAAATGCATATAAATAATGCAAGCTAAAGGTCTTTCTTGACTTGAAATTATTAAAGTCTAAACCTGACAGAAGACACTTCTTGCCAAACATGTTACTCCTCTCCCCCAAATCACCTGAAATATCAACCCATTCTTTTAATACCTATCTAACTTAAGAATATCTACATTGTAATAAATATAACTATGTCAAATTAAATTCCAGAGCATAATACTTTTGTTATGATGACTACATCTTAAGTGGGAAGACCTGGAAAAGACATGTAATATACAATTTTTAGTTTAATGAAATTAAGAATAATAGGATTAGGAAAGCAGAGTTGCTATGGACCATCTGATTAGACTTGAAAATAACATTGTTATATATAATCATATTTTGTAATTATAACCATTGCAGTAGTATTACATCTATTTTAGCAAACCTAGGATAAGGAAGATATATGACTTCAGTAGCAAGACATAAGGCTGTCACAGTCATTGTCCGAGATAAGGTGAAACTCTGTTCTCTGTTTCCATTATAATTGGATAAGCTCCATTTTTGTTGAACAGGAGTCTATTTTCACATGATGCTGCGGTCTTTACTTTCTTTTCCCTTGCCAAAGAGCCATCTGCCATGGAATCATTGTTGAGAACACTCTTGATCTTTGAGCCTGTAATAAATTTTCACAAGAATCTCTTCTGAGAAGGAACCCATGCTACTTTACCATTGTAGACCAATTGCAGGAGAAATACATGATACAATAATGTCTCATACATAATATTAAAAATAACTTATTTGAAAAGGTCATAGAAAGTGTAGTACTGTATAAGATGTCTGTCTCCTGCAATGGATAAAATTGAAAAGAAATCTGCAGTCTTTTAGTGTTAGGTCTTTCCCTATTTCTCTCTTCACCACAACCACAATTCGTTAAAGTAATAAATTAAATGAAGGATTTAAAAATTAGATTTCCTTAGGGTGGATGGCTTATAACTGATGGTAGGATGCTACAAGTAACCATGGTTTTCCTGTCATTCCCATATTCACTTAGTGTTAAAATCTGATATTTTTAATCTTTTATTAAATTTTAAATAGAAAGCAAAATGGATGATTGCATTTCTTTTTATTGTTGCCTGAACAAGTAAGAAATGAAGTTTGATTCCAATGAAATCTTAAAAGTCATGGATCATACACTATCGATTTGCAAGGAATACATCTGTTTTTCTTTCTGTAACAAGCTTTCAGAGTGCTCCTCAAATGCTGATGGCTATTCCTTTTACTTCTCTCTCAACAAATAACGTTTACGGAGACTTTTAAGCATAAACTCCCTCAGTAGCCTACCTTCACACCTATGTGCTCATCCTAAATTCCTCCCCTCCAGTCCTGGGGATGTTTCTTCTCTTACTCAATGCTAGTCCCTTCTTTTGTACTTTTGTTCTCATCTCCCTCCAGAACTATCTTTATTCCCTTTTCAACTACTATAGTCTGGTTTCTGTGCCCAACATGCCACTAAAGATCATTAATGACCTCCACATTGCTAAATCCAATGAACCATTTTCTATGATCATCTTACTTAATTTGTCAGCATTTACTCCTGAAATGAACACCTCTTCCTTCTTTGAATACCCTGTTTCTTGATTTTGTGATACAGTACTCTGAAATTCCTCCCAGCTCTCTAAACAATTCTTTGCTGGCCTAGTTTTTAAATTTCAGAGTTCATCACAGTGACCTCTTAGGCCTGTCTCTTTCTCATTCTATCCTCTTTCCCTAAGTGATATCACCTACTGCAATGGCTTCAATTTCCGTCTATATACTTACTGATGACTTCTAGGTTAATAACTCTGTCAGTCTATTCAAATGCTTGATTGTATCTGGAACTTCCCTGTAAGGCTTGCAACGTGGCAGATTATATTTTTCAAAGATGGCTACGACAATATCTCCTATCTAACAAGCTTTTCATACAATGTGACTTTGCCACTCCTCCCATTGAGAGGTAGTGGCGTATGACCCCCTCCTCTTGAAACTGGGCAGCTTTTGTGGCTCTTTTAACCAATAGAATATGTAGGAAGTGCTGCTATGTGACTTCTAAAAATAGGTTATAAAAGAACTATGAGCCTTTTATAACCACATGGAATGGCCTGAGACTGTATGAAAAGAGAGGGATGACTGGAGAGCCCCTAGCTGCTCCAGCCTCCCCTCCATATTAATTATCTATTGCTGCATAACAAGTTGCCCCTAAATGTGGTAGCTTAATGCAGAAAGAAATTCTTCGTAGCTTCTGTGGGTCAGGAATTCAGGAGTGGCTCGGCTGTGTGATTTGCTTAGGGGCTGTCATGAAGTTATAATCAAGATGTCAGTTGAGGCTGCAGTCATTTGAAGGCATGACTGAGACTGGAAGATACAGGTCCAAGATGGCTCATTCGTGTGGCTGTTGGCAAGAGGCATCATCACTGGCTATTGAAGACCTTAGTTCTTCACCACATGGGCCTTTCCATAGGGCTGCTTGAGTGTCCTCACAACATGGCAGGTGGCCTTGCAAAGAGGAAGTGATCCAAGAATGAGAGCAAGGAGGAAGCCTAAAGCCTTTTATGATCTAGTTTCAGAAGTTTGCAATGTCACTTCCATTCTATTCTGTTCATTAGAAGTGAGTCACTACGGCCAGCTGACTCCCAGGGGGATAGAGATTAGGCTCCACCTTTTGGAGAGATTTGTGGACATCATCCATCCACTGCTCCAACTCCAGCTATCATCTCAATACAAAGGCATGAGAGGCCCACAAGTCAGACTGTTTATCCCAGCCTTTCCCCAAATCCTGATCCACAGAAACCAGGAGCAATAATAAAATGATTATTGTTGTTTTAGGTCACTGTGTTTT